>CM029014.1:235255222-235356964 GCA_016801055.1 Panax notoginseng
GTGGAAAAAGAGGGACATATCAGCCCAAACTGCCCACAACAATCCAGGTATGTTATAACTGTGGAAAGGAAGGTCATATAGCTCGAGAGTGTTCTGTAGCAAAACCAAGTTCAGCGGGGATGGTGACTCCAAAAGTTATCCCGGATAAGTCGAAATCAGCGGTTCCTGGAAGGGCGTTTGTCGTTACTGGCCAAACCGCGAAGAAACCCGAACGAGGGTGATCACGGGTAAGCTAATCTTGAATTCTTACGAAGTTTATTACTTTACTAGATACCGGTTCTACCCATTCTTTTATCTCTCCTGCTTGTGCTCAACGTTTAAACTTGACTCCGGAGGGAGAAATTGGACTTTAACTTATCTGTTGAAACTCCGTTGGGTGAAACCTTCGTTACATCTACAGTTTATAAATCTTGCATGATCCAAGTTGGCACTATCACATTACCTGTTGATCTTATCTCTTTAAAGATACTTGCTTTTGATGTGATTTTAGGAATTGATTGGTTAACCACTCATCATGCTAAAATTGATTGTTTTCGTAAGGTTGTTAGTTTTCATATTCCTAACCAACCTGTCATACGAATTCAAACTACTAAACCACTAAAATCAGTCACTGTCATATCAAGCCACAAAGCTATTCGTTTATTGAAAAACGGATGTCAAGCTTTCTTAGCCCATGTTATGGATTTGAACAAAGACAAGTCAGATTTGAATAATATTTCTATTGTTAGAGAATTTTCCGATGTATTTCCTGAAGAACTTTCCGGTCTACCCCGGAACGAGAAATTTGAATTCTTTTTGACCTTGAACCCGGTACAAAGCCCATTTCTAAAACCCCATATCGAAATGGCTCCTATTGAACTTCAGGAGTTAAAAGTCCAACTACAGGAGTTGTTGGACATCGGTTTTATTCGTCCTAGTACGTCTCCTTGGGGTGCTCCTGTTTTATTCGTAAAGAAGAAAGACGGGAGTATGCGACTTTGTATCGACTATCGAGAATTGAATCATGTCACTATCAAGAATAGGTATCCGCTACCTCGCATTGATGACCTGTTTGACCAGTTGCAAGGAGCACAATTCTTTTCAAAGATCGATCTTCGTTCTGGATATCATCAGCTGAAGATTAAAACTGAGGATATTCCAAAGACTGCCTTCAGAACTCGGTACGGGCATTATGAATTTTAGTAATGTCTTTTGGATTGACTAATGCTCCTGCTGCTTTCATGGATATGATGAACCGTGTATTCAAAGAATATTTGGATCAGTTCGTTGTTGTCTTTATTGATGACATCCTCATCTATTCCAAAAGCCGTGAAGATCATGAGCGCCATTTGAAGCTGGTACTGCAAAGGCTTCGTGAAAACAAGCTATATGCCAAACTGAAGAAATGCGAGTTCTGGCTTGAGGAAGTAGCATTCCTTGGGCACGTGGTGTCAAAACATGGAGTATCTGTCGACCCGGCGAAGATTGAAGCCATACAAAGTTGGGAGCAACCGAAGTCGGTAACCGAAGTACGTAGCTTTCTGGGCTTAGCTGGTTATTATCGGAGATTTGTGGAAGGATTTTCTCGAATCGCTACTCCGTTAACTCAGCTGACTCGGAAAGATACAAAATTCGTATGGAGTGAGGAGGAATGCGAGAAGAGTTTCCAAGAACTCAAGAGGAGACTCATTTCGCACCTGTTTTGACAATACCATCTGGTTCGGATGGATTTGTTATCTACAGCGATGCTTCAGGCAAAGGGTTAGGATGTGTTTCTCATGCAACATGGGAAGTCATAGCCTATGCCTCACGACAACTCAAAGAATATGAGAGGAATTATCCTACTCATGATTTGGGAGTTGGCAGCAGTCGTTTTTGCGTTGAAGATCTGGAGACACTACCTGTATGGGGAGAAAGTGGAGATCTATACAGATCATAAAAGCCTCAAATATTTCTTCACCCAAAAGGAACTCAACATGCGGCAACGACGTTGGCTTGAGCTGTTGAAAGATTACGATCATACCATCCAATACCATCCTGGAAAAGCAAACGTAGTAGCTGACGCATTGAGTAGAAGATCATATGCGGGTACGAGTGCAATGTTTTTTAACACAAAGGCCCATTTTGTATGACTTGCAAGGATGGAGATAGAGATGAATGCTCCAAGTACCCACATGATGATATCAAATATACGAGTAGAACCGACTTTAATCGATAAAGTTAAAGCTGCTCAAGCTACGGATATAGAGCTGATGCGTATGAAGAAGAAAGTGCAAGAAGGTGCTATTCCAGAAGCAAGAATCGATGAAGAAGGAATACTTCGAGTCAACTCCAGACTTTGTGTTCCAAACGATTTTGACTTGAAGCATAGAATAATGATGGAGGCACACAACACACCGTTTGCAATCCATCCTGGGAGTACCAAAATGTATCACGATCTTCGACATACATTTTGGTGGAGCAATATGAAAAGAGAGATCGCGGAGTTTATCTCGAGGTGTTTAACTTGTCAACGTGTAAAGGCGGAGCATCAAGTGCCAAAGGGTCCATTGCAACCACTTGAGATCCCGAAATGGAAGTGGGAACACATTACTATGGATTTTGTTACAGGTCTTCCCAAGGTTTCTCAAGGCATAGATGCTATTTGGGTTATTGTTGATAGATTAACCAAGTTCGCTCATTTTTTGCCGATACGTGAGACTTATTCCCTTGAACGTCTTGCTAGTATGTACGTGAACGAGATTGTGAGATTGCATGGCATGCCAGTATCCATAGTCTCGGATCGTGACCCAAGATTCACTTCACGATTTTGGGTTAGCTTGCAGAAAGCTATGGGCACGGATTTACGATTCAGTTCAGCATACCATCCTCAAACGGACGGACAATCAGAGAGGACTATTCAAACTCTTGAAGATCTATTAAGACTTTGTGTCTTAGATCTCAAAGGGAGTTGGGATAAGTACCTACCATTGGTGGAATTCTCCTACAACAACAGTTATCAGGCGAGCATAGGTATGGCTCCATTTGAGGCGTTGTATGGAAGAAAATGTCGTTCTCCAGTATGCTGGGACGAGGTGGGTGAAGCAACATTGTTGGGACCAGAATTGGTACGCATTACTACAGAGAAGATCCAAACGATTCGACAACGTATACAAACGGCACAGGATCGACAAAAGAGTTATGCGGATCTTCATCGGAAGGACGTGGAATTTAATATTGGG
Source organism: Panax notoginseng (assembly GCA_016801055.1). Lineage (NCBI taxonomy): Eukaryota > Viridiplantae > Streptophyta > Magnoliopsida > Apiales > Araliaceae > Panax > Panax notoginseng. Next base: position 235,258,423 of record CM029014.1, read on the forward strand.
GATCATGTATTATTACGTGTTGCACCATGGAATGGAGTTACAAGATTTGGGAAGAGAGGAAAGCTCAATCCAAGATTTGTTGGTCCATTTGAGATTCTTGAGCGAATAGGAAATGTGGCATATAGACTCGCATTACCTCCAAGCATGTCTCGTTTTCATAATGTTTTTCACATATCTATGCTTCGTAAATATGTTAAAGACCCGAACCACATTATTGAGTTAGAACCAGACGAGATAGCTGAAGATTTAACGTACGAGGAGGTACCTGTTAAGATCTTGGATAGGAAAGAGCATGTCCTACGCACGAAGGTTATACCACAAGTTAAGGTTTTGTGGAGAAACCATGCTATTGAAGAAATGACCTGGGAGTTGGAATCAGAAATGAAAGCGAGGTATCCTCACCTTTTTGAAACATCAGGTACGTACGTCAATTTCGAGGACGAAATTTCATAAGGAGGGGAGGTTGTAAGACCCCAACTTATTAATGAATAAAATCAAATTTTCTCTAAATATTATTGTGAATAATAAGGGGTTAATTTGATATAATACTTTGGTTATGGGTGAAATGTGCAAATTTTGCAAAATAAGCAAGTGGTTATAAAATATTTATTTTTGGTCGGTGAATATTCGGTTGGTCGTGGAATATTTTTGCTGTCGGGGAATATTCGCACGACGACGCAGCCTTGTGTGGGCCCCATAACGGAAAGCGATTGGATGAAGAAAACGACAAGTATAAGTTGTTTATAAATAACGGCGTAGTTGTTACCGTTAATACTGTTGGAATACCCGGTGGTTAAAATACAGTAGCACACGGTATTGCACCAATTATTGATTCTTACGTAAGAAGGCACTACTCAATAATTGTTACAGTGATTACTGTTCAATATTTTATTTTATTGGTTCAATAATTGCTGCACTGATATTTTATATTATTGTTGTTTCAATAATTATTGCTGCACAGTATTTTCATTATCAGATCAATAATTCATATTATTTGAATAATATTATTAGATAACATTATTGACAATGTCTAGAAAGTTCTGTCTAAGGAGAGGTTTGGTCATCTAATTGCGCGCCAGTAAGGAGAAATCCTTATTGGAAAGCCCCCTCTTTCCTAGGAACGGCCTGGTTGTCATAAATGTGATTCTGTAATATTATTTATGAATAATTAATTATTGATTCATATGATAAGGAAATATTTATTTTATGTGGATATAAATGAGGAATATATTTTTGTGGTTAAAAATGAAGGAGTTAATGTTGAGATTTTTATCCGTATTTTTGTCAGAATGGAGGTATTAAAAATCAGGATTTTTGAGATATTTTGCGGGGGTTATAATTTTTAATCCGACCGTTGGATCGTGGTAATTTTTGGATATGTTATACATATATAAGTTGAGTATATGTCCACAAATTTTGAACCGTTAAAAATGAACGTATGATTTATTACGAATTTTACATGATGACTGGTTCAGAAATTGGTGAATTTTCGGAGTTTATCATTTTGGTGGAAAATTCTAGAATTGCTGGGCCCCACTTGTGGTTGGTGAAGAAATGTGCTGAATTATATTTCAAATGTGGTAGGTGGGAATAGTAGCAGGTAAAGCCATCAGGTTGCAGGTCAAACCTACCAAAATTTTCCTATAAATAGAGGGCTAAGTTAGAATTGAAAATCACACCAGAAACAAGTTTTCTCTCTTTCTCTCTCTAGATTATTGAGTGTATTTTGTGAGTATTTAGATATTTGAGAGTTTCTATTCATCAGAGCAAGTTTCTTTCAGCCTTATACCGGTATTCCGACCAGAAGTACTGATATTTTGAGGTAAGGGATATTATTTTCTTCTTAATGATATTATTTTCTTCAATATCATTATGCTAAAATATTGATATGAGTTTTTATCAAATTTGGAACTTTTTATGTCGGGGGTTACTATTCACGTATACGGCACTATTCACGTATACGGCACTATTCACGAATACGGCACTATTCACCGAAAAATAAAATTTTCCCTTTTTGTCCAAGATGTCTATTATGGTTACTATCTTTGATTGTATCCATGTTTTGATCTTTATTTTTGAATTCTGCTTCACAATTTATTATTATGAAGTATTATTGATCTTGGATAAACTGTTATACGAATCCCTACTATTTGTCCTTCTGTCTCACAGGATTCGTTCTCTTTAAGATATTTTTCATCATCTTCAGTCCTAAATGATGATATTACTGAATATCTTTGGCCTGTAGTGCAAAGATGTATAATTACTTGATGAATATCTTTGGCCTGTAGTGCAAAGATGAACAGGTGTTGAGATGAACATGACCGACTGATGATACAAATGAATATCTTTGGCCTGTAGTGCAAAGATGAATATTTGGTTAAAGATGATTATTAATTGATGTTACAGGGATAAAATATTGATGATGGACTTTTAAATCTTAGAAGATAGTAGAATTCTTTCTCTACTTGACTCTTCTAATGGTTTGCTGTTTCCGCTGCAGTTGTTGATCTAAAACTTGTTGTCGATTATATTCTATCAGATTTTTCCCTATTGAAGACTAACGATAATTTGTTGTATATTATCTTAGTCATAATATTCTTTACTGGGCTAGTTGAGCTCACCCTTTTCCTTTTTGTTCCATTTTTCTTCTCAGGAGGTGAGAACATAGCAGGATCTAGTCGGGGTATGGAGTGATGGTTCTAGAAAGATGTATTAGCAGTCCTCACTATTTCTGTAAAATAGTGTTTGAATAATTGTAATGAGGATTTATTTGAGTGTGGATATTGTCTAGAAGACAATATTTGTATTTAAACTCACAGTATGTGTTGTCGTATTTTGCACGACAATTGTATTATTGAAGTTGTAGTTTGCTTTCTGTACCATGTATTTGGCGACTCAGAATGGGTGTTGTATACCTATTCTGGGGGCGTCACAGTAGTGCAAAGATGAACAGGTGTTGAGATGAACATGACTGATAGGTGATACAAATGAATATCTTTGGCCTATAGTGCAAAGATGAATATTTGGATAAAAATGATTATTAATTGATGTTACAGGGATAAAATATTGATGATGGACTTTTAAATCTTAGAAGATATTAGAATTCTTTCTCTACTTGACTCTTCTAATGGTTTGCTGTTTCCGCTGTAGTTGTTGATCTAAAACTTGTTGTCGATTATATTCTATCAGATTTTTCCCTGTTGAGGACTAACGATAATTTGTTGTATATTATCTTAGTCATAATATTCTTTACTGGGCTAGTTGAGCTCACCCTTTTCCTTTTTGTTCCATTTTTCTTCTCAGGAGGTGATAACATAGCAGGATCTAGTCGGGGTATGGAGTGATAGTTCTAGAAAGATATTTTAGCAGTTCTCACTATTTCTGTAAAATAGTGTTTGAATAATTGTAATGAGGATTTATTTGAGTGTGGATATTGTCCAGAAGACAATATTTGTATTTAAACTCACAGTATGTGTTGTCGTATTTTGCACGACAATTGTATTATTAAAGTTGTAGTTTACTTTCTGTACCATGTATTTGGCGACTCAGAATGGGTGTTGTATACCTATTTTGGGGGCGTCACAACTACTACTACTACTACTAATAATAATATTAATAAATACTAATAATAGTATTTGATTTTAGTATTTTGATTAAATGATGTAAATATGTTATGATGTAAATGATGTAAATATGTAAATATGATAATATGTTATGTTATGATGTAAATATGTTATGATTTTAATATTTTTGAATTTTTGTTCTTTTGATTAATTAACAAAATAATTTGAATTATAGTACCTTTTTTTTATTTTAGTATTTTTTTTAATTTGATTTTTTAGTATTTTTTTAATTAATATTTTTAGTATTTGATGTAAATACGTAATTAGTATTTTAGTGTCAGGTAAGTGACTTTTAGTATTTTGATATGTTATACAACTATGGTAAAATTTTAGTAATTTGATATGTTATACAACTATTGTAAAATTTTAGTATTTGAGTAAAATTTTAGTATTTTAGTATTTTAATTAAAGGATATAATTATGTTATGATGTAAATATGATAATATGTTATGTTAAGATGTAAATGATGTAAATATGTTATGATTTTAGTATTTTAATGATGTAATTCGAATTTTTGTTCTTTTGATTAATTAACAAAATAAATTGAAATTTAGTATTTTAGTATTTTTTTGAATTTTAGTATTTTTTTTAATTTGATTTTTTTTAGTATCTTAGTATTTTTTTAATTAGTATTGTTAGTATTTTAGTGCCGGATAACTGATTTTATAAAAAAAAATCTTATAGTTTAGTTGGTTTGAGCATTTATTTAAGGAGAGTGAGAGGTCTAGAGTTCAATTCTCAGAGAGCATTATTTTATTTTATTTTTAAAAAGCCCGCGGGTCGGGCCATGCTTTTTTATTATTAGTACTATTATAATTATTGTAATAATAATAATAATAATAATAATAATAATAATTAATAATAATAATAATAGTAATAGGAATAATAATAGTAGTAGTTTATAATAATAATTATAATTATAATTATAATTATTATTATTATAGTAATAATAATAACAACAATAATTGTGACAACCCCAAAACAGGTTCATTCCATCCAACCTATTCTGAGTCGCCAAATACATGGTACAGAAAACAACAACTTTATTACAACAATTGTCGTGTAAAATACAATAACACATATGCTGTGAGTTTGGATACAAATATATACCAAATGTGACTCATGTCCCAACCGTGGACAGTACCTCACAATGACACCTTACATAAAGGTATAGTCAAAAAGTGTTTTAGAAATTAGAATATTTGGGAAGTACACAAGGAAACCTTCGTACATGAGAGGCCACACGTCTAGGTTATTATAGATATCATATGGCCACAGAATTATCCTTGGTTGACCCAATAGACCCCAAAGAAAAACGAGAAGATTACTATCATATTCTTTCCAGTGGTGAGTCTTCTCTTGACTTATCATTATCTCCACGGTCTTTATGACACCCCCAAAACAGGTATACAACACCTATTCTGAGTCGTCAATAACATGGTACAGAAACAACTACAACTTTATTAATACAACATAAAAACTGTGAGTGTAAAATTCAAGAATGATCAAAATATGGATACAATCAAAGCTAGTATCCAGAATAGATATTTTGGACGAAAAGAAAAATTTTTTATTTTTCGATGAATAGTAACTCGTGAATAGTAACTCGTGAATAGTAACTCATGAATAGTAACCCCGACATGAAAAGTTCCAAATTTGATAAAAAGTTCATATCAATACTTAGGCATAATGATATTGAAGAAAATAATATCATTTAAGAAGAAATAACATCCCTTACCTCGGAAAGACGGTACTCCTGACTGGAATACTAGATATAGTGCTGAAGAAAACTTGCACCGTAAAGCAACACTCAAAGTATCAAATACTCACAAGAATACGCTCATTATAGAGAGAGAAATAGAGAGAAACTTGTGTTTCTGGTGTGATTTCAATTCTAACCTAAGCACCCTATTTATAGGAAAATGCTTAGAACACCAAAGCAGAAAATTGAATAAATTAATAATATAATTTTCTTAATTTCCTTAGCACACCACATCAGCTAATTTCCACCATTAACATGTGCCACTCAAATGTCAAAAACGTTTTTCTTAATAAAAATAATTAAAACTTCCAAAAATCAATTATTTCGGAACTTCAGAACTTCAATAATTCATAAAAAAATAGCCCTTTATTCAGAAAATTCAAATCTTGCAAGTTTTTATAGGAAATTCAATTCTCTACAACTTTGCAGAAGAAAGTGTTTCCAAATTCCAAACAAAAATTGACCGAAATCCATAAACGGGCGATTTTACAGTCAATAATAAATTTTCGGTCAAGAATTGTGTCCACCAACATACAAAACATGTGTTATTTAATGCCACAAAAATACTCTTCCTCCTCATATACTCGTATATCCCACATTCATTGTAAAAATATCATCATCAATATATTATTAAAATAATATATTTAAATGAATTATTTTATCAGAAAAAGATAAAATATTAATTTTCAACAATTGTCACATTAAAAATTTTCTCCATCTATATCCACATAAAATCAATCAATAATTAATTATACACAAATAATATTACAGAACCACAGTACTGGCAACCAGGCCGTTCCCAGGAAAGAGGGAGCTTTCCAATAAGGATCTCTCCTTACTGGCGCGCAATTAGATGACCAAACCTCTCCTTAGACAGAACTTTCTAGACATTGCCAATAATGTTATCTAATAATATTATTCAGATAATATGAATTATTGCTCCGATAATGAAAAATACTGCGTAGTGACAATTATTGAAACAACAGTAATATAAAATATCAACGCAGCAATTATTGAATCAATAAAATACAATATTGAACAGTAATTACTGTAACAATTATTGAGTAGTGCCTTCTTACGTAAGAATCAATAATTGGTGCAATACCGTGTGCTACGCGTATTACCGTGTTTTAACCACCGGGTATTCCAACAGTATTAACGGTAACAACTACGCCGTTATTTATAAACAACTTATTTTTGTCGTTTTGTTCATCCAATCGTTTTCTGTTATGGGGCCCACACAAGGCTGCGCCGTCGTACGAATATTCCCCGACAACAAGAATATTCCACGACCAAACAAATATTCCCCGGCAACAATGAATATTTTATAACCATTAAAATATTTGCGCATTTTACCCATAACTAACCACATTAATCAAATCAACTCTTACTATTTCAGAATAATAAATAGAGGAAATTAAATTTCATTTATTAATAATTTGGGGTCTTACAACCTCCCCTCCTTATGAAATTTCGTCCTCGAAATTGACATACGTACCTGGTGTTTCGAAAAGATGAGGATACCTCGCTTTCATTTCCGTTTCCAATTCCCAGGTCATTTCCTCAATAGCATGGTTTCTCCACAAAACTTTAACTTGTGGTATGACCTTCGTGCGTAGGACATGCTCCTTCTTATCATGATCTTAACAGGTATCTCCTCGTACGTTAAGTCTTCGGCTATCTCGTCCGGTTCTAACTCAATAACGTGGTTCGGGTCTTTCACATATTTACGAAGCACAGATATATGAAAAATATTATGAACACGAGACATACTTGGAGGTAACGCAAGTCTATAGGCCACATTTTCTACTCGGTCAAGAATCTGAAATGGACCAATAAATCGTGGATTGAGCTTTCCTCTCTTCCCAAATCTTGTAACTCCTTTCCATGGAGCTACACGTAATAATACATGATCCCCAATGTCAAATTCCACGTCCTTTCGATGAAGATCCACATAACTCTTTTGTCGATCCTGTGCCGTTTGTATACGTTGTCGAATCGTTTGGATCTTCTCTGTAGTCATTCGTACCAACTCTGGTCCCAACAACGTTGCTTCTCCCACCTCATCCCAACATACTGGAGAGCGACACTTTCGTCCATACAATGCTTCAAAGGGAGCCACACCTATACTTGCCTGATAACTGTTGTTGTAGGAGAATTCCACCAATGGTAGGTACTTATCCCAACTTCCTTTGAAATCTAGGACACAAAGTCTTAATAAATCTTCAAGAGTTTGAATAGTCCTCTCTGATTGCCCGTCCGTTTGAGGATGGTATGCCGAACTGAACCGTAAATCCGTGCCCATAGATTTTTGCAAGCTAACCCAAAATCTTGAAGTGAATCTTGGGTCACGATCCGAAACTATGGATACTGGCATGCCATGTAACCTTACAATCTCATTCACGTACATACTAGCAAGACGTTCAAGGGAATAAGTCTCCCGTATCGACAAGAAATGAGCAGACTTGGTTAATCTATCAACTATAACCCAAATAGCATTTATGCCTTGAGAAACCGTGGGAAGACCCGTAACAAAATCCATGGTAATGTGTTCCCACTTCCATTTTAGAATCTCAAGTGGTTGCAATGGACCCTTTGGTACTTGATGCTCCGCCTTTACACGTTGACAAGTTAAACACCTCGAGATAAACTTTGCAATCTCTCTCTTCATATTGTTCCACCAAAATGTATGTCGAAGATCACGATACATTTTAGTACTTCCAGGATGGATTGCAAATGGTGTATTGTGTGCCTCCATCATGATCTTGTACTTTAAATCAGAATCGTTAGGAACACAAAGTCTAGAGTTGACTCGAAGTATTCCTTCTTCATCGATTCTTGCTTCTGGAATAGCACCTTCTTGCACTTTCTTCTTCATACGCATCAGCTCCGGGTCTGTAGCTTGAGCAACTTTAACTTTATCGATTAAAGTTGGTTCTACGCGTATACTTGACATCATCGCACTCGTTCCTGCATATGATCTTCTACTCAACGCGTCAGCTACCACGTTTGCTTTTCCAGGATGGTATTGAATAGTGTGGTCTTAATCTTTTAACAGCTCGAGCCAACGTTGTTGCCGCATGTTGAGTTCTTTCTGAGTGAAGAAATATTTGAGGCTTTTATGGTCTGAATATATCTCCACTTTCTCCCCATATAGATAGTGCCTCCAGATCTTTAGCGCGAAAACGACTGCTGCCAACTCTAGATCATGAGTAGGATAATTCCTCTCATATTCTTTAAGTTGTCGCGAGGCATAGGCTATGAATTTCTCACGTTGCATGAGAACACATCCTAACCCTTTGCCTGAAGCATCGCTGTAGATAACAAATCCATCCGAACCAGATGGTATTGTCAGAACAGGTGCCGAAATGAGTCTCCTCTTAAGCTCTTGGAAACTCTTCTCGCATTCTTCGCTCCATACGAATTTGATATCCTTCCGAGTCAGCTGAGTTAACGGGGTAGCGATTCGAGAAAACTCTTCTACGAATCTCCGATAATAACCAGCTAAGCCTAGAAAGCTACGTACATCGGTCACCGTCTTCGGTTGCTCCCAGCTTTGTATTGCTTCAATCTTCGCCGGGTCCACAGATACTCCATGTTTTGACTCCACGTGCCCTAGGAATGCTACTTCCTCAAGCCAGAACTCGCATTTCTTCAACTTAGCATATAACTTATTTTCACGCAGCCTTTGGAGTACCAGCTTCAAATGGTGCTCATGATCTTCACGGCTTTTAGAATATATGAGGATGTCATCAATAAAGACAACAACGAACTGATCCAAATAATCCTTGAATACTCGGTTCATCATATCCATGAAAGCCGCAGGAGCATTAGTCAATCCAAAAGACATGACTAAGAATTCATAATGCCCGTACCGAGTTCTAAAGGCAGTCTTCGGAATATCCTCAGTTTTAACCTTCAGCTGATGATATCCAGAACGAAGATCGATTTTTGAAAAGAATTGTGCTCCTTGTAACTGGTTAAACAGGTCATCAATACGAGGTAGCGGATACCTATTCTTGATGGTGACATGGTTTAATTCCCGGTAATCGATATAAAGTCGCATACTCCCGTCTTTCTTCTTTACAAATAAAACAGGAGCACCCCAAGGAGATGTACTAGGACGAATGAAACCGATGTCCAACAACTCTTGTAGTTGGACTTTTAACTCCTGAAGTTCAATAGGAGCCATTCGATATGGGGTTTTAGAAATGAGCTTTGTACCAGGTTCAAGATCAATAAAGAATTCAACTTCACGTTCTGGGGGTAGACCGGGAAGTTCTTCAGGAAATACGTCAGGAAAGTTACTAACAACAGGAATATTATTCAAATTTGACGTGTCTTTATTCAAATCCATAACATGGGCTAAGAAAGCTTGACATCCGTTTTTTCAATAAACGAATGGCTTTATGACTTGATATGACAGTGATTGATTTTAATGGCTTTGTTGCTTGAATTCGAACAACAGGTTGATTAGGAATATGAAAACTAATCACCTTACGAAAACAATCAATTTTGGCATGATGAGTAGTTAACCAATCAATTCCTAAAATCACGTCAAATGCAAGTATCTTTAAAGAGATAAGGTCAACAGGTAAGGTGATGGTACCAACTTGGATCAAACAAGATTTATAAACAGTGGATGTGATGAAAGTTTCCCCTAACGTAGTCTCCACAGATAAATCAAAGTCTAATTTCTCCGGAGTCAAGTTTAAACGTTGAGCACAAGCAGGAGAAATAAATGAATGGGTAGCACCGGTATCTAGTAAGGTATAAACTTCACATGAATTTATAATTAGCTTACCCGTGATCACCTCGTTTGGGTTCCTCGCATGTTGACCAGTCACGACAAACGCTCTTCCAGGAACCGTTGACTTTGACTTTTCTGGGGCAGCCTTTTGAGTCACCGTCCCAGCTGAACTTGGTTTTGCTATCGTACAATCTCGAGCGATATGTCCTTCCTTTCCACAATTATAGCATACCTTGAACTGTTGTGAACAGTTTGGGCTGATATGTCCCTCTTTTCCACATTTATAGCATATGACCGGTGGTCGTTCTCCTCCCTTGGAACCAGTTGCTGCTGGTGCTGACGTCTTCGTATTGTCATTGTTGAATCTCCTCTTTTTAAAATCTCCTCCCGACTCGCTTCTTCTATTTTCATAGCCACGATTACCACCAGAGTGGTTGCCGTTCTTGTCTGTATTTTTCTTTCTCCGCTGGTTATCATTGTTCTGATGTCTGTTGTCACCGATATGATCCTGGTTGTGGTCCCTCGGTTGACTGTACTCGTTATCTCGCTCTAATAATTGAGCCCTGTTGACAACATCTGAATAGAGAGAAAATTTATGAGAAATGAGATATTGACGTATGCCGGGTTTCAAACCTCTCAGAAACATCCGCGTCATACGTTCCTCATTCTCCACCAAATGAGGTGCAAACCTGGACAACTCTGCAAACTTCGCCTCGTACTGGGACACCGTCATGTTATTCTGCTCCAGTCTAATAAACTCTACCTCCTTCATATGACGAATACTTTCAGGAAAGTACTTGTCATTGAATAGCTTCTGAAATATTTTCCAAGACATGCTGAGTGCAGCTGGATGGGTACGCTTCACAGATTCCCACCAGTAGTCTGCCTCGCCACGGAACATAAAGGTGGCAAATGGAACCTTCTGTTCCTCCGTGCATCCCAAGACATCAAATATCTTGGTAATTTGCTTGAACCATGTCTCCGCCTTAATCGGATCCGGCTTTCCCCAGAATTCTGGTGGTCCCAACTCTTTGAACTGCTTGGCTGTGACCAGCTGTGCGTTGCCATTGTTTCTTCCTATATTTTGAACAGGAATCTCCTTCGTCTGGTTTTGCATGAATCGCAAAAAGCTTCTAAACATCTCATCGTTCACCGTCTGCTCAGTGGTGTTGTTCACAGGAGGAACATTGCCAGCCTGTTGCACGTTCTCCTCGTTGGTGAGTACAGGTGTCTCCACGGTTTCATTTACTCCACTGTTAACATTCTCAGTCGACATTCTCAAATACTGCCATAAAACAAGGGTTAATTTAACAAATTAACAAATCACATAATATCCCTATATTATGACCGACCAACAAATAAGCTTAGGTAGGACACACTAGCGAAGGATTTACTCGTCTCTCTCCTCCTAGTCCTATTCCCCGATCTCCGCCAGAGATCATATCCCTAAGCTCTGATACCAACTGTGACTCTCATGGTGCTTCAACCACAGCACCTCACAATGGTACCTATCAGTTTGCCATCGCAGAACGGCGTCCCCTACGGAGAGTCTGGCTTCGGTGCATCCCCCATCAACAGGAAGTCACCAGCGAGAGGCTCGGGGCTCTTTACTTATAGCTCTGATACCAACTGTGACACCCCCAAAACAGGTATACAACACCTATTCTGAGTCGTCAATAACATGGTACAGAAACAACTACAACTTTATTAATACAACATAAAAACTGTGAGTGTAAAATTCAAGAATGATCAAAACATGGATACAATCAAAGCTAGTATCCAGAATAGATATTTTAGACGAAAAGAAGAAAATTTCATTTTTCGGTGAATAGTAACTCGTGAATAGTAACTCATGAATAGTAACTCGTGAATAGTAACCCCGACATGAAAAGTTCTAAATTTGATAAAAAGTTCAGATCAATACTTCGGCATAATAATATTGAAGAAAATAATATCATTTAAGAAGAAATAACATCCCTTACCTCGGAAAGACGGTACTCCTGACTGGAATACTAGATATAGTGCTGAAAGAAACTTGCACCGTAAAGCAACACTCAAAGTATCAAATACTCACAAGAATACGCTCGTTATAGAGAGAGAAATAGAGAGAAACTTGTGTTTCTGGTGTGATTTCAATTCTAACCTAAGCACCCTATTTATAGGAAAATGCTTAGAACACCAAAGCAGAAAATTGAATAAATTAATAATATAATTTTCTTAATTTTCTTAGCACACCACATCAGCTGATTTCCACCATTAACATGTGCCACTCAAATGTCAAAAACGTTTTTCTTAATAAAAATAATTAAAACTTCCAAAAATCAATTATTTCGGAACTTCATAACTTCAATAATTCATAAAAAATAGCCCTTTATTCAGAAAATTCAAATCTCGCGAATTTTTATAGGAAATTCAATTCTCTACAACTTTGCAGAAGAAAGTGTTTCCAAATTCCAAACAGAAATTGACCGAAATCCACAAACGGGCGATTTTACAGTCAATAATAAATTTTCGGTCAAGAATTGTGTCCACCAACACACAAAACATGAGTTATTTAATGCCACAAAAATACTCTTCCTCCTCATATACTCATATATCCCACATTTATTGTAAAAATATCATCATCAATATATTATTAAAATAATATATTTAAATGAATTATTTTATCAGAAAAAGATAAAATATTAATTTTCAACAATTGTCACATTAAAAATTTTCTCCATCTATATCCACATAAAATCAATCAATAATTAATTATACACAAATAATATTACAGAACCACAGTACTGACAACCAGGCCGTTCCCAGGAAAGAGAGGGCTTTCCAATAAGGATCTCTCCTTACTGGCGCGCAATTAGATGACCAAACCTCTCCTTAGACAGAACTTTCTAGACATTGCCAATAATGTTATCTAATAATATTATTCAGATAATATGAATTATTGCTCCGATAATGAAAATTACTGCGTAGTGACAATTATTGAAACAACAGTAATATAAAATATCAACGCAGCAATTATTGAATCAATAAAATACAATATTGAACAGTAATTACTGTAACAATTATTGAGTAGTGCCTTCTTACGTAAGAATCAATAATTGGTGCAATACCGTGTGCTACGCGTATTACCGTGTTTTAACCACCGGGTATTCCAACAGTATTAACGGTAACAACTACGCCGTTATTTATAAATAACTTATTTTTGTCGTTTTCTTCATCCAATCGTTTTCTGTTATGGGGCCCACACAAGGCTGCGCCGTCGTACGAATATTCCCCGACAACAAGAATATTCCACGACCAAACAAATATTCCCCGACAACAATGAATATTTTATAACCACTAAAATATTTGCGCATTTTACCCATAACTAACCACATTAATCAAATCAACTCTTACTATTTCAGAATAATAAATAGAGGAAATTAAATTTCATTTATTAATAATTTGGGGTCTTACAGTCTTTAATCGTGAATTATACTTCAAACAAATACCAAGATTATATAGGTAGTGCCCATAGATATACTCAGCAAGTGGATGACCACAACCATGTCTTATGATGACACGAGGTTGTATGTCATTAGACATCTTGTATGATAGTGACAAAACACCCTTCCAACGTTGGGTTCGCCTCACCCTATTTTCTTCACCAAATATAACTACTAAATGATGACCACCGTTCTATTCTCATGTTCCCCCCGCTCGACCCAGCTACACTCTTATTACCTGAAAGGAATTGTGAAATAAAAGGGTGAGCACAACTAGCCCAGTAAAGAATATCATGACTAAAGATAAATAAATTATCAATAGTCTTCATCAGTAATAAATCAGAGATTTAGAACATATGGTAGATGATAAAAATTTCAACCATAGTTGCAGTGGAACGAGCAATCCATTAGAAGAGTCAAATAGACCATAAAGTCTATTATCTCCTCCATGTTAAAAATCCATCAACAATGTTTTATCCATGTAACATCACTCAACAGTTCCTTTCCACAATCATATGAATAACTCATAATCATAATTGTGACTCTAAATTTTTCTTCGCACCCAGGACGAAGAATATTTTCATCACCTGTCTTTACCTGAAACATCAAAGATCATGGTTATACCAAATCACAGTTCATGTTCATAATCATACTAATAACTTCATCTTTGCACTACTGCCAAAGATATTCATTTGTACCAGTTTGTCATGTTCATCTCAACACCTGTTCATCTTTGCACTACTGGCCAAAGATATTCAACAACATGTCATCTTTGCACTACAGGCCAAAGATATTCATCTACAATTCATCTTTGTACTACAGGCCAAAGATATTCATCAACAGTTCATATTTGCACTACAGGCGAAATATATTCATATCTCAAAGAAATATATAATCATTTCAGAATTTATATAAACAATAATTATAACCATGTTGATCATTTCACCTTTGCACTTAAGCTAAAGATATTCACTTATAAATTCAATGGTCATGATCATACCAGTCACCAATTCAACTTTGCACAACTGGCCAAAGAGAACCCTAGTCATGATCATACCAATAATCTACTCATCTTTACACTCAAGTGAAAGAGAATATCATCATTAGGGTTCTAAAAATGTTATATATGATAATAAAAATAATGTAATCAACATATAGTTTTAATCTCAAGAGTAATATTCATAAATCAACTATAATTTGGTCAGAAAAAGAAACTAATTTTGTCGTGAATAGTACCCGTGAATAGTAACTCGTGAATAGTAACTCATGAATAGTAACCCCGACACAAAAAGGTAAAAATTCTACAATAAAATTTATACCAATATTTTGGTATAATGATATTGAAAGAATAACATTTCTTAAACTTATAAATAATTTATTTTAATTGTTTACACTTTACTAAATAATGTATTTAATCATTCTAAAATGCCAAACTCATAAGATTTTATCACCAATAACCAAAACCCTCATCAAAAATCTGCATATACCTCATATAGAATTCTCAAGTCATAAAATCCTATTTTTCAATTTTCTTACTTCACATAACATATTTAATTCATTTACTCATAACTAGTCTATTTTCATGAAAAATACCA
This sequence comes from Panax notoginseng, assembly GCA_016801055.1. NCBI lineage: Eukaryota > Viridiplantae > Streptophyta > Magnoliopsida > Apiales > Araliaceae > Panax > Panax notoginseng. Next base: position 235,273,638 of record CM029014.1, read on the forward strand.
AATCAGTTCTAAAAATATTTCTTTTCTGGAATTTAGCAGAATATAGTCCCATATTGAACATATATTTTTCTCAGAATTTTTAAAACTCATTTACTATTTTTCATATGGCCAAAACCGCCGAATATTTAGACATTTATCATAAATTATACTTTTGTCCAAAAATTCTGAAATTTACAGAGTATACTTCTATCATATACATGTACTCCCAATAAAAATTTCATCAATTTTGGAGTTAACCACAAGGAATTATAAGCGGTTACTTTTAAAATAGTCTTTTCTCATAAAATTCATAACTCTCAATCTATACATCCAAAAATCACCATTTTTGGACACAATCAAGAAAACTCATCAAAATATCATTTTAAATTTTTCCAAAATTTTTGAAGGTCCAAAAAATTACGAACTGAAAAACATAATAACCCTTAAAATCCCTTACTATCCCTTACTATCCCTTACCTCAAAAGTGCAGTATTTCTGACTTGAATGCAAAGTCGAAGGAAACTTGCACTGAATAGCAACTCTCAAAGTATCTAAATACTCACAAAATATGCTTCATAATATAGAGAGAGAAAGAGAGAAAGCTTATGTTTCTGGTGTGATTTTTAATTCTAACTTAGCCCTCTATTTATAGGAAAATTTTAGTAGGCTTGACCTGCAACCTGATGGCTTTATCTGCTACTATTCCCACCCACCACATTTGAAATATAATTCAGCACATTTCTTCACCAACCACAAGTAGGGCCCACCAATTCTAGAATTTTCTACCAAAATGATTAACTTCGAAAATTCAACAATTTCTGAATCAGTCATCTCGTAAAATTCATAACAAATTATACGTTCATTTTTAACGGTTCAAAATTTGTGGACATATACTCAACTTTTATATGTATAACATATCCAAAAATTACCACGATCCAACGGTCGGATTAAAAATTATAACCCCCGCAAAATATCTTAGAAACCCTAATTTTTAATACCTCCATTCCGACAAAAATAATGATAAAAACCTCAAGATTAACTTCTTCATTTTTAACCACAAAAATATATCCCTCATTTATATCCACATAAAATAAATATTTTCTTATCATATGAATCAATAATTAATTATTCACAAATAATATTACAGAATCACATTTATGACAACCAGGTCGTTCCCAGGAAAGAGGGGGCTTTCCAATAAGGATTTCTCCTTACTAGCGCGCAATTAGATGACCAAACCTCTCCTTAGACAGAACTTTCTAGACATTACCTATAATGCTATCTAATAATATTATTCAAATAATATGAATTATTGATCTGATAATGGGAAATACTGTGCAGTGACAATTATTGAACAACAATAATATAAAATTTCAACGTAGCAATTATTGAATCAATAAAATAAAATATTGAACAGTAATTACTGTAACAATTATTAAGTAGTGCCTTCTTACGTAAGAATCAATAATTTCAAAAATACTATGCAATACCGTGTGCTACTGTGCAATAACGCGTATTACTGTATTTTAACCACCGGGTATTCCAACAGTGTTAACGGTAACAACTACGCCGTTATTTGTAAAAACTCAAATTTGTCGTTTTCTTCACCCGGCAGTTATTCTGTTATGGGGCCCAGAAATGGCTGCGCCGTCGTACGAATATTCCCCGACAGAAAGAATATTCTACGACCAAACGAATATTCCCCGAAAACAATGAATATTTTATAACCACTTGTGTATTTTGAAAAAAAATTCATATATCACCCTTAACTTTAACTTTTATCAATTTAACCATTTACTGAATAGTAACTATAAAAAAAATTGAATACTTTTATTTCATAAAATTCGGGGTCTTACAATAATAACAATAATAATAGTAACAATAATAATTATTATAATAATAGTAACAATAATAATAAAAATAATAATAATAACAACAACAACAACAACAACAATAATAATAATAATAATAATAATAGAAATTATAATAATAGTAATAATTATAATTATTATAATAATAAAAATAATAATTATAAGATTAGTAATAATTATTCTAATAATAATAATAATAATAATTAATAATAATAGTAATAATAATAATAGTAAATATAATAATAATTATAATAATAGTAATAGTAATAGTAATAATAATAAAAAATATAGCACATGAAGCATGAAAAAATTTTAATAATGACTTATAAGTAAAAAAAAGTTAAAATTTAAGTTATTGTCAAACACTAAATAATAATAAATGACTTATAACTTAGTTTAACCAACTTATAAGTCATTGCCAAACACCCTCTAATACAAGATATAAAGAGAAATTAATATTTGATTATAAAAAAAATTACAAGTCAAGAGAAAGGAGAATTTGAAAAATGGGAGTTAAAAAAAATTTACACACCATTGGTGCAACTTTATTATTATTGTTATTGTTATTGTTATTATTTTTATTATTATTGTTATTGTTATTATTATTATTATTATTATTATTATTATTATTATTATTATTATTGTTGTTATTATTATTATTATTATTATTATTATATAACTTCTTGATATTATATTAATGGTATGTAGTGAAGGAGAAGAAAGAAATATATGAGGGAAATCTCATGTTTTGATATAAATATTAATCCTTGCAAAATATTAACAGATAACTTGTGTTGCTCCAACGGTCAAATGACCAAAGTTCCAAATAATAGGTCACATGTTCGAATATGTTTCGCATTTGGACATAATTTTTAAATACTAAATATGAATATTTTTTGACAATTCTCCGAATACCGAATATGGTCTTACAAAAATATGCTTATTGGGATTATCTTAATTTAAGGCAACATTTTAATAGTCGTTGCAAAAAGTTGTATAAGATATGCAACGAAAATAAAAATTGTTGTCAATGAATGTGGTCCATATTAGGCAACGAAATATAGCAACAAAAAAACTTTCGTTGCCCACGATGAGGAGAAATCAAGTGGTTACAAATTTTGCAACGAATTTCTAACCAATTTTGTTTTCAAATTTTGCAACGACTTATGAATTTCGTTGCAAAAAGTGAAAGCCTGACACAATCTGCAACGAAGGACAAGTTTCGTTGCTAAATATATACTTTTAGCAACGACTTATAAAGCTGTTGCTTAAAAAATCGTTGCTAAAGCCCCATTTTTAGCAACAAAAAAACTTTCGATGCCCACGATGACGGAAAATCAAGTGGCCGAAAATTTTGCAACGAATTTCTAACAAATTTTTTTCTCGCCAATGAATTAGCAACGAAATTTTGCAACGACTTATGAATTTCGTTGTAAAAAGTGAAAGTCTGACACAATCTACAACGAAAGACAAATTTTGTTGCTAAACATATACTTTTAGCAACGACTTATAAAGTCGTTGCCCGAAAAATCGTTGCTAAAGGCCCATTTTTTTTAGTGATACAACTTCATCATAAAGCCTGTGCCAAGTCACCATGAATGGGTTCACTCCAATTTTGCTAAGATTCAGCCTCCACTCTATTATAAGCCCTGTGGCAGACCAAGGAAACTCAGAAGAAAGGCTGCAGATGAACCAAAAAACCAACATAAATAAACAAGAAAAGGTGGCACTGTGACATGTGCAAGGTGTTTAACACTAGGGCATAACAGCAGGGCATGTACATTGCCTTTTCATCCTAAATCAAGAATGAACAATGTGACATCCCCAAAATAGGTCCATTCCATCCAACCCATTCTGAGTCGCCAAATACATGGTACAGAAAATAACTACAACTTTATTACAACAATTGTCGTGTAAAATACAACAACACATATGCTGTGAGTTTGGATACAAATATATACCAAATGTGACTCATGTTCCAACCGTGGACATCACCTCACAATGACACCTTACATAAAAAAACTGTTTTAGAAATTAGAATATTTGGGAAGTGCTCAAGGAAACTTTCGTACATGGGAGGCCACGCGTCTAGGTTATGATAGATATCATATGGCCACAGAATTATCCTTGGTTGACCCAATAGACCCCAAAGAAAAACGAGAAGATTACTATCATATTTTTCCCAATGGTGAGTCTTCTCTTGACTTATCATTATCTCCACTGTCTCTAATTGAGAATTATACTTCAAACAAATACCAAGATTATATAGGTAGTGTCCATAGATATACTCAGCAAGTGGATGAGCACAACCCTGTCTTATGATGACACGAGGTTGTATGTCGTTAGACATCTTGTATGATAGTGGCAAACCACCCTTCCAACGTTGGGTACACCTTACCCTATTGGATTCACCAAATAAAACTACTAAATGAACTTTTCTATACTGCTTCGGGAGAACATCCACAGCTAGAGACCACCGTTCTATTTCCCCGTTACCCCCGCTCGACCCAGCTACACTCTTATTACCTGAAAGGAATTATGAAGCAAAAGGGTGAGCACAACTAGCTCAGTAAAGAATATCATGACTAAAGATAATTCAATTATCAATAGCCTTCATCAACAATAAATCAGAGATTTAGAACATATGGTAAATGATAAAAATTTCAACCATAGTTGCAGCGGAACGAGCAATCCATTAGAAGAGTCAAATAGACTATAAAGTCTATTATCTTCTCCATGTTAAAAATTCATCAACAATGTTTTATCCCTGTAACATCAATCAACAGTTCCTTTCCACAATCATATGAATAACTCATAATCATAATTGTGATTTTAAATTTTTCTTCGCACCCAGAACGAAGAATATTTTCATCACATGTCTTTACCTGAAACATCAAAGATCATGGTTATACCAAATCACAGTTCCTGTTCATAATCATACTAATAAATCCATCTTTGCACTACGACCAAAGATATTCAACAACAGTTCATCTTTGCACTACAGGCCAAAGATATTCATCAACAGACCATCTTTGCACTACAGGCCAAAGATATTCAACAACAGTTCATCTTTGCACTACAGGCCAAAGATATTCATCAATAATTCATCTTTGCACTACGGCCAAAGATATTCATCAACAATTCATCTTTACACTACAGGCCAAAGATATTCCTCAACAGTTCATATTTGCACTACATGTCAAATATATTCATCAACAGTTCATATTTGCACTACAGGCCAAATATATTAATATCTCAAAGAAATATATAATCATTTCAGAATTTATATAAACAATAATTATAACCATGTTGATCATTTCACCTTTGCACTTAAGCTAAAGATATTCAATTATAAATTCAATGGTCATGATCATACCAGTCAACAATTCAACTTTGCACTACTGGCCAAAGAGAACCCATAGTCATGATCATACCAATAATTTACCCATCTTTACACTCAAGCGAAAGAGAATTTCAACATCAAGGTTATAAAAATGTTATATATGATTATAAAAATAATATGGTCAAAACATGGATTTAATTTCAAGAGCAATATTCATAAATCAACTATAATTTGGTTAGAAAAAGAAACCAATTCTGTCGTGAATAGTAACTCGTGAATAGTAACTTATGAATAGTAACTCATGAATAGTAACCCCGACACAAAAAGATAGAAATTCTACAATAAAATTCATACCAATATTTTGGTATAATGATATTGAAAGAATAATATTTCTTAAGCTTATAAACAATTTATTTTAGTTGTTTACACTTTACTAAATAATGCATTTAATCATCATAAAATGCCAACTCTTATAATTTCATCATCAATAACCAAAACCCTCATCAAAAATCTGCATATACCTCATATAGGATTCTCAAGCCATAAAATCCTATTTTTCAATTTTCTTTCTTCACAAAACCTATTTAATTCATTTACTCATAACTAGACTATTTTTATGAAAAATACCAAATCAGTTCCAAAAATATTTCTTTTCTGGAATTTAGCATAATATAGTCCCATAGTGAACATATATTTTTCTCAGAATTTTTAAAAGTCATTTACTATTTTTCATATGGCCAAAATAGCCGAATATTTAGACATTTATCAAAAATTGTACTTTTATCTAAAAATTCTGAAATTTACAGAGTATACTCCTTTCATATACATGTACTCCCAATAAAAATTTCATCAATTTTGGAGTTAACCACAAGAAATTATAAGCTGTTACTTTTAAAATAGTCTTTTCTCATAAAATTCATAACTCTCAATCTATACATCCAAAAATCACCATTTTTGGACACAATCAAGAAAACTCATCAAAATATCATTTCAAATTTTTCCAGAATTTTTGAAGTTCAGAAAAATTACGAAACTGAAAAACATAACAACCCTTAATATCCCTTACTATCCCTTACTATCCCTTACAATCCCTTACCTCAAAAGAGCAGTACTTCTGATCGGTATAAGGCTGAAGGAAACTTGCACTGATGAATAGTAACTCACCAAGTATCTAAATACTCACAAAATATGCTTCATAATATAGAGAGAGAAAGAGAGAAAGCTTATGTTTCTGGTGTGATTTTCAATTCTAACTTAGCCCTCTATTTATAGAAAAATTTTGGTAGGTTTGACCTGCAACCTGATGGCTTTACCTGCTACTATTCCCACCCATCACATTTGAAATATAATTCAGCACATTTCTTCACCAACCACAAGTGGAGCCCACCAATTCTAGAATTTTCTACCAAAATGATAAACTCTGAAAATTCAACAATTTCTGAACCAGTCATCTCGTAAAATTCATGATAAATCATACGTTCATTTTTAACGGTTCAAAATTTGTGGACATATACTCAACTTATATATGTATAACATATCCAAAAATTACCACGATCCAACGGTCGGATTAAAAATTATAACACCCGCAATATTTCTCAAAAATCCTAATTTTTAATACCTCCATTCCGACAAAAATACGGATAAAAACCTCAACATTAACTCCTTTATTTTTAACCACAAAAATATATCCCTCGTTTATATCCACATAAAATAAATATTTCCTTATCATATGAATCAATAATTAATTATTCACAAATAATATTACAGAATCACATTTATGACAACCAGGCCGTTCCCAGGAAAGAGGGGGCTTTCCAATAAGAATTTTTCCTTACTGACGCGCAATTAAATGACCAAACCTCTCCTTAGACAGAACTTTCTAGACATTGTCAATAATGCTATCTAATAATACTATTCAAATAATATGAATTATTGATCTGATAATGGAAAATACTGTGCAGCAACAATTATTGAACAACAATAATATAAAATTCCAACGTAGCAATTATTGAATCAATAAAATAAAATATTGAACAGTAATTACTGTAACAATTATTGAGTAGTGACTTCTTACGTAAGAATCAATAATTTCAAAAATACTATGTAATACCGTGTGCTACTGTGCAATAACGCGTATTACTGTATTTTAACCACCGGGTATTCCAACAGTGTTAACGGTAACAACTACGCCGTTATTTGTAAAAACTCAAATTTGTCGTTTTCTTCACCCGACAGTTATTCTGTTATGGGGCCCACAAATAGCTGCGCCGTCGTACGAATATTCTCCGACAGAAAGAATATTTCACGACCAAACGAATATTCCCCGACAACAATGATTATTTTATAACCACTTGTTTATTTTGAAAAAAAATTCATATTTCACCCATAACTTTAAACTTTTATCAATTTAATCATTTACTGAATAGTAATTATAAGAAAAATTGCATACTTTTATTTCATAAAATTCGGGGTCTTACAAACAAGGTATATTATTTATATTTTTCATACATTCCAACAGTATTTTTAACTCTTATTTATAACAGTTTAACATGTTTTGATCTTCAGACAAATAACTAGGAGTCAACTGCAAAGTCAACACAGTCAGGCATTCCTACAAAATTTTAATGGTTGTCAACTGTAAACTATTTTTGATTATTTATTTGTATTGGACTACTAAACTTGTGCAGTTGATACTTCTTCAGTTCAGTATCACCTTTTTACAACAATGGATTAGTCAAGTGAAATATTATTTATCCTTCAATGAAACTAATAGCCCTAGGTAACAACAAACTCTGCTACCCGAAACTCCCCTTAGATTGTCACTCAATGAAACAAGCTCTTTACAAGATTCTAACAATTATATAACCTAGAACAAGCTCTCTAGATTTAATATAATAGCAACATTAAGAATTAGGGAATTAGACTATTCCAAGTAACAAACACATAAGCTCGGATTGTTTAACTTGTCTTCTGATAATCATAACAATACTCAAAAGCTTGTCCACAATCATGTATTACTAATTACTTCTTGTGATTAGAAACAATATCAATTACACGTAATATTATTCCTTGATCTAGCATATGATATTCGTTAACCAACTCAATCCTGCATAAATTAAATCAGTTAAGTCAAATAGCATTCAGAAATTAAATCAGATTATCAAGAATGAATTTCATGTAAGAAGGAATAAATAATGAATACACAATTAACCATTAATTATAAATATGGTTCAACATCCCTTAGAACTGAATAAAAAGTACTTAGCTCATGTCTTCAATCCTCCAATGTTGTAGATGAGAGAATATAGTAGATGATTGAATGAATAAAACCCTGACTATCATCCTCTATTTATAGTGCTAGATAAAGTCCTAAATCCTACGGGAAGTAGAAATCCAAATCCTAAAAGAAATTACAAATTACACTAATTTTCATAAAGAAATATAATTCAATTTGAAAATAAATCTTAGTCTAAAAGAAATCCTAATTACAATAGAATTGTAAAAATTATTCTTCTAGAATCCAAAATTCAGATTTTAAATTGGAATTAAATCCCACAATTGCCATGTGCTTAAACTCATTGCCGTGTGAATTCAAATCCATTTATGATACTAATTATTGAATCCCTGATTTGCTAGGAATCCCGTAAACCTCCTCCAATTTTTTTTCAAAATCATGAAACCCCTTCAATTGTACCTAAAATAAAAATATAAGAATAATGAGTTTATTTAGGCACAAAATAAATACAAAAGATTAAGTATTAAGTAATAAAAATATAACATATTTCATACTCATCAAATTCCCCCACATTTATCATTTTACACGTCCTCGTGTAAACCAAAAATTTGATTTTCAAAAAAAATTCTATTCAACCATAATGTCATAAGATTTCAAGGTACAAATCATGACTATCAACACTAAATTTATAAAAATCTAATTAATGCCTTATCAATCAACTCACAATTACCAACCTTACCATTTCACCAATGAATTTCATTAAACCAAATTGTAACCACATAAGAAACTTTTCCAAAATTTACATACTTACTCAACTTAGTTACCATGGAGCAAAAACCGTGCACACTGACTCACAACCAATAACAAATTTTTTTTGCTTTTTAATTTTTTTCATAGAACCCTTTTTTTTAGCACAGATGAATGTATTTTCATGCTTTTCTCGTATTATTTTTTTTCTTGACATGTGCAATGTCTCCTTTTCTTAGGCTTTTCAGAGTTACCCATTAGTGAACTTTCCACCAACGACTCCCAAACCAGATGATCTTAGGGCGCTAGGTGTAGAGACACCCCTAAGGCTTACTTATTCAAGTAACAAAGACCACAAAAGTCGACTGGTCAAGTTGCTTTTATCCATCGCACTTTTCAGCGTGAATACCGATGCTTCCCGAGGCTTAGATACCCAGTTATTTCGCACAATGGACATTGAAGCAGATTTTCAATTTTCTTTTTTCCCGCTTCTTTTTTTCTTTTGTTTTTCATTCATCATTTTTTTACATGGTTTTGCAACAACATAAGCAAGCTAAACAGTTCTAAGTTATGAAATCAGTGCACATAGACAACTCCACAAATAGTGTAACGCCCCCAAAATAGGTCCAATCCATCCAACCCATTCTGAGTCGCCAAATACATGGTACAGAAATAACTACAACTTTATTATTACAATTGTCGTGCAAAATACGACAACACATATACTGTGAGTTTTAAATACAAATATTGTCATCTAGACAGTATTCATACTCAATTAAGAACTCATTATACTTATTGATACACTATTTTACAAAATAGTGAGGACTACTAAAATAACTGTCTTGAACCATCATTCCACACCCCGACTAGTACTCGCTACATTCTCGCCTCCTGAGAAGAAAATGGAACAGCAAGGAAAAGGGTGAGCTCAACTAGCCCAGTAAAGAATATTATGACTAAGATAATATACAACAAATTATCGTTAGTCTTCAACAGGGAAAAATTTAATAGAATACAATAGACAACAAATTTTAAATCAATATTCGCAGCGGAAACAGCAAACCATTAGAAGAGTCAAGTAGAGAATGAGTTCTACTATCTTCTAAGATTTAAAAGTCCATCATCAATATTTTATCCCTGTAACAACAATCAATAACCATCTTTAATCAAATATTTATCTTTGCACTACAGGCCAAAGATATTCATTTGTATCACCAATCGATCATGTTCATCTCAACACCTGTTCATCTTTGCACTACGGGCCAAAGATATTCATCAGAAATCATCAATCTTTGCACTACAGGCCAAAGATATTCATCATAAAATCATCAATCTTTGCACTACAGGCCAAAGATATTCATCATAAAATCATCAATCTTTGCACTACAGGCCAAAGATATTCAGTAACATCATCATTTAGGACTGAGGATGATGAAAAATATTTTAGAGAAAACGAATCCAGTGAAACAAAAGAGTAAATATTAAGGATTCGTATTTCAGCTATTCCATGTCCAAAAATACCTCATAAACAATCATAGTGGAGTAAAATTCAAGAATGATCAAACATGGATACAATCAAAGCTAGTATCCAGAATAGATATTTTGGACGAAAAGAAGAAAATTTCATTTTTCGGTGAATAGTAACTCGTGAATAGTAACTCATGAATAGTAACTCATGAATAGTAATCCCGACATGAAAAGTTCCAAATTTGATAAAAAGTTCAGATCAATACTTCGGCATAATGATATTGAAGAAATAATATCATTTAAGAAGAAATAACATCCCTTACCTCGGAAAGACGGTACTTCTGACTGGAATACTAGATATAGTGTTGAAGGAAACTTGCACCGTAAAGCAACACTCAAAGTATCAAATACTCACAAGAATACGCTCGTTATAGAGAGAGAAATAGAGAGAAACTTGTGTTTCTGGTGTGATTTCAATTCTAACCTAAGCACCCTATTTATAGGAAAATGCTTTAGAACACCAAAGCAGAAAATTTAATATAATAATAATATATTTATCAAATTTTCCTTAGCCCACCTCTAGACATCTGATCTCAGCCCATTTATATCACATGTTAGCCCACTTAAATGCCAAAAAATGTTTTTCTTCAAAATAATAAATAAAACTTCCAAAAATCAATTATTTCAGAACTTCAGAACTTCAATAATTCATAATAAGTAGCCCTTTTATCAGAAAATTCGAATCTCACGAGTTTTTATAGGAAATTCAATTCTCTACAACTTTGCAGAAGAAAGTTTTTCCAAATTCCAAACAGAAATTGACCGAAATTCACAAACGGGCGATTTTATAGTCAATAATAAATTTTCGGTCAAGAATTATGTCCACCAACACACAAAACATGTGTTAATAATTTAATGTCACAAAAATATACTTCCTCCTCATATACTCATATATCCCACATTCATTGTAAAAATACCACCATCAATATATTATTAAAATAATATATTTAAATGAATTATTTTATCAGAAAAATAATCACTATTTTAAAAATTTTCTCCATCTATATCCACATAAAATCACTATTTTTCTCATCATATAAATCAATAATTAATTATACACAAATAATATTACAGAACCACAGTACTGGCAACCAGGCCGTTCCCAGGAAAGAGGGGGCTTTCCAATAAGGATCTCTCCTTACTAGCGCGCAATTAGATGACCAAACCTCTCCTTAAACAGAACTTTCTAGACATTGCCAATAATGTTATCTAATAATATTATTCAGATAATATGAATTATTATTCCGATAATAGAAAATACTGTGTAGTGACAATTATTAAAACAACAGTAATATAAAATATCAACGCAGCAATTATTGAATCAATAAAATAAAATATTGAATAATAATTACTGTAACCATTATTGAGTAGTGCCTTCTTACGTAAGAATCAATAATTGGTGCAATACCGTGTGCTACTGTGCGACAACGCGTGTTACTGTGTTTTAACCACCGGGTATTCTAACAGTATTAACGGTAACTCAATTTTTATCGTTATCCTCATCCGACCGTTTTCCGTTATGGGGCCCATAAATAGCTGCGCCGTCGTACGAATATTTCCCGACAGAAAGAATATTCCACGACCAAACGAATATTCCCCGACAACAATTAATATTTTATAACCACTTACTTATTTGAAATATTTGCGTATTTTACCCATAACTAACCATATTAATCAATTCAACCCTTACTATTTCAAAATAATAAATAGAGGAAATTCTATTTTATTAAAAAAAATTTGGGGTCTTACAACCTCCCCTCCTTATGAAATTTCGTCCTCGAAATTGACGTACGTACCTGGTGTTTCGAAAAGATGAGGATACCTCGCTTTCATTTTCGTTTCCAACACCCAGGTCATTTCTTCAATAGCATGGTTCCTCCATAAAACTTTGACTTGTGGTATGACCTTTGTGCGTAGGACATGCTCCTTTCTATCCAAGATCTTGACAGGTACCTCTTCGTACGTTGAGTCTTCGACTATCTCGTTCGGTTCTAATTCAATGACGTGGTTCGAGTTGTCCACATAATTTCGTAACTTCGATACGTGAAAAACGTTATGAACACACGTCATACTTGGCTGTAAAGCGAGTCTATAGGTCATAGTTCCTATTCAATCGAGAATTTCAAATGGACTAATAAATCGTAGGTTTGAACTTTCCTTACATTGCCAATTCTCGCTTTTGGAATAACAACTTCTTGCACTTCCTTTTTCATATTCATCAGCTCCGGTGTGTAGCTTAAGCGATTTTAATTTTATCGATAAAAGTCGATTCTAATCGTATATTCGTTATCTTCACGCAGGTTCTTGGAATCTTTAACTCTATCTCCATCTTCTGTAAGTCGTACGAAATGGGTCTTTGACAATATCGTACTCGTGCCCGTATACGATCTTTTACTCAACACGTCAGCTACCACGTTCACTTTTTCAGGATGGTATTGAATAGTGTGGTCGTAATCTTTCAACAGCTCGAGCCAACGTCGTTGCCGTATATTGAGTTTCTTTTGGGTGAAGAAATATTTGAGGTTTTTATGGCCTGAATATATCTCCACTTTCTCCCCATATAGATAGTGCCTCCAGATCTTTAGCGCGAAAACGACTGCTGCCAACTCTAGATCATGAGTAGGATAATTCCTCTCATATTCTTTAAGTTGTCGCGAGGCATAGGCTATGACTTTCCCACGTTACATGAGAACACATCCTAACCCTTTGCCTGAAGCATCGCTGTAGATAACAAATCCATCTAAACCAGATGGTATTGTCAGAACAGGTGCCGAAATGAGTCTCCTCTTAAGCTCTTGGAAACTCTTCTCGCATTCTTCGCTCCATACGAATTTGATATCCTTCCGAGTCAGCTGAGTTAACGGGGTAGTGATTCGAGAAAATTCTTTTACGAATCTCCGATAATAACCAGAAAGCTACGTATTTCGATTACTGACTTAGGTTGCTCTCAACTGTGACTCATATCCCAATCTTGGATAGCACGTCACAATGACACCTATCAGTTTACTACCACACTAATATGGCATCCCCTACGGAGAGTTTGGCTTCAGTGCATTCCACAAAGGAAGTCACCAGATAGAGGCTCGGGTACAAACTTCTACAGTTAGGTTTTTAACTCTTGAAGTTCAATAGGAGCCATTCGATATGAGATTTTAGAAATGAGTTTTGTACCAGATTCAAAGTCGATACAAAATTCAATATCACGCTTTGGGAGTAAGCCAAGAAATTCTTCAGGAAATACGTCAGGAAACAAACAACAGAAATATCACTCAAATCTGACGTATTTTTGTTCAAGTCCATGACATGGGCTAAGAAAGCTTGACATCCGTTTTTCAATAAACGAATGACTTTACGGCTTGATATGAAAGAGTTTGACTTCAATGGTTTGATTGCTTGAATTTGAATAACAGGTTGCTTAGGAATATGAAAACTAACAACCTTACGAAAGCAATCAATTTTGGCATGATGAGTAGTTAACCAATCAATTCCTAAAATCACATCAAAAGCAAGTATCTTTAAAGAGATAAGGTCAACAGGTAATGTGATGGTGCCAACTTGGATCAAACAAGATTTATAAACAGTGGATGTAACGAAAGTTTCTCCTAACGGAGTTTCAACAGATAAGTCAAAGTCTAATTTTCTCCGGAGTCAAGTTTAAACGTTGAGTATAAGCAGGAGAAATAAATGAATGGGTAGAACCGGTATCTAATAAGGTATAGACTTCGCAAAAATTTATAATTAACTAACCCGTGCTAACTTCGTTCGGGTTCCTCGCATTCTGACTAGTCACGAAAAACGCTCTTCCAGGAACCGTTGACTTTGACTTTTCTGGGACAACTTTTTGAGTCACCACCCCCGTTGGACTTGGTTTTGCTACAGTGCAATCTCGAGCGATATGTCCTTCCTTTCCACAGTTATAACATACCTTCGAAGGCTTTGAACAGTTTGACCTTATATGTCCCTCCTCTCCGCATCTGTAGCATCTAACTGGCAATTGTTCTCTTCCCCTAAAATTTGTTGCTGGTGCTGATGCTGCTGCCGATGTCTTCCCGTCATCGTTAAATCTTCTCTTCTTAGATTGGACATCTCTTTCCATAATATCAACACGTCGTGCAGCTTTTACCCATGCATCACTCATTCTCACTCGTTCAGTTATTTCTTCTTTCAGCTCAGATTCTAGCTTTATCATCTTATACTCTACCAAAGAGTGCTTCTGTTCAAGCATCATATATCGGGTAACACAAGCTTGAATCGTTGCATCCTTTTGCTCCACGACTGCCTGCAATTCTTCAGTCTGCTCTTCTAACTCATGAATACGATTTTGCAATTCTATATTTTGATCATAAAATACCTCTAATAAACTCTCCTCAGGTACCTCTTCTTCCTCTTCTTCCTCACTCTCAGCTGTTACCTCTGCGACTATCTCGGGTGCAACTATCAATTCTTCACTCACCACATGTATATCTCTAATTCCTTCTTCGCCTGATATCACATTATCCTGGTTGGCGATTAGAGGTGTCTCCACGATCTCATTCAGTCCATTGTTAACATTCTCAATCGACATTCTCAAATACTGCCATAAAATAAGGTTAATTAAACAATTTAACATATCACATAATATCCCTATATTATGACCAACCAACAAATAAGCTTAGGTAGGACACACTAGCGAAGGATTTACTCGTCTCTCCCCTCCTAGTTCTATTCCCCGATTTCCGCCAGAGATCATATCCCTAAGCTCTGATACCAACTGTAACGCCCCCAAAATAGGTCCAATCCATCCAACCCATTCTGAGTCGCCAAATACATGGTACAGAAAGAACTACAACTTTATTATTACAATTGTCGTGCAAAATACGACAACACATATACTGTGAGTTTTAAATACAAATATTGTCATCTAGAAAGTATTCATACTCAATTAAGAACTCATTATACTTATTGATACACTATTTTACAAAATAGTGAGGACTACTAAAACAACTGTCTTGAACCATCATTCCACACCCCGACTAGTACTCGCTACATTCTCGCCTCCTGAGAAGAAAATGGAACAACAAGGAAAAGGGTTAGCTCAACTAGCCCGGTAAAGAATATTATGACTAAGATAATATACAACAAATTATCGTTAGTCTTCAACAGGGAAAAATTTAATAGAATACAATAGACAACAAATTTTAAATCAATATTCGCAGCGGAAACAGCAAACCATTAGAAGAGTCAAGTAGAGAATGAGTTCTACTATCTTCTAAGATTTAAAAGTCCATCATCAATATTTTATCCCTGTAACAACAATCAATAACCATCTTTAATCAAATATTCATCTTTGCACTACAGGCCAAAGATATTCATTTGTATCACCAGTCGATCATGTTCATCTCAACACCTGTTCATCTTTGCACTACGGGCCAAAGATATTCATCAGAAATCATCAATCTTTGCACTACAGGCCAAAGATATTCATCATAAAATCATCAATCTTTGCACTACAGGCCAAAGATATTCATCATAAAATCATCAATCTTTGCACTACAGGCCAAAGATATTCAGTAACATCATCATTTAGGACTGAGGATGATGAAAAATATTTTAGAGAAAACGAATCCAGTGAAACAAAAGAGTAAATATTAAGGATTCGTATTTCAGCTATTCCATGTCCAAAAATACCTCATAAACAATCATAGTGAAGTAAAATTCAAGAATGATCA
The DNA here is from genome assembly GCA_016801055.1 of Panax notoginseng. NCBI lineage: Eukaryota > Viridiplantae > Streptophyta > Magnoliopsida > Apiales > Araliaceae > Panax > Panax notoginseng. The sequence goes on from CM029014.1 coordinate 235,290,048, forward strand.
AACATGGATACAATCAAAGCTAGTATCCAGAATAGATATTTTGGACGAAAAAAAGAAAATTTCATTTTTCGATGAATAGTAACTCGTGAATAGTAACTCATGAATAGTAATCCCGACATGAAAAGTTCCAAATTTGATAAAAAGTTCAGATCAATACTTCGGCATAATGATATTGAAGAAATAATATCATTTAAGAAGAAATAACATCCCTTACCTCGGAAAGACGGTACTTCTGACTGGAATACTAGATATAGTGCTGAAGGAAACTTGCACCATAAATCAACACTCAAAGTATCAAATACTCACAAGAATACGCTCGTTATAGAGAGAGAAATAGAGAGAAACTTGTGTTTCTGGTGTGATTTTAATTCTAACCTAAGCACCCTATTTATAGAAAAATGCTTAGAACACCAAAGCAGAAAATTTAATATAATAATAATATATTTATCAAATTTTCCTTAGCCCACCTCTAGACATCTGATCTCAGCCCATTTATATCACATGTTAGCCCACTTAAATGCCAAAAAACGTTTTTCTTCAAAATAATAAATAAAACTTCCAAAAATCAATTATTTCAGAACTTCAGAACTTCAATAATTCATAATAAATAGCCCTTTTATCAGAAAATTCGAATCTTGCGAGTTTTTATAGGAAATTCAATTCTCTACAACTTTGCAGAAGAAAGTTTTTCCAAATTCCAAACAGAAATTGACCGAAATTCACAAACGGGCGATTTTATAGTCAATAATAAATTTTCGGTCAATAATTATGTCCACCAACACACAAAACATGTGTTAATAATTTAATGTCACAAAAATATACTTCCTCCTCATATACTCATATATCCCACATTCATTATAAAAATACCACCATCAATATATTATTAAAATAATATATTTAAATGAATTATTTTATCAGAAAAAGATAAAATATTAATTTTTAACAATTGTCACATTAAAAATTTTCTCCATCTATATCCACATAAAATCACTATTTTTCTCATCATATAAATCAATAATTAATTATACATAAATAATATTACATAACCACAGTACTGACAACCAGGCCGTTCCTAAGAAAGAGGGGGCTTTCCAATAAGGATCTCTCCTTACTGGCGCGCAATTAGATGACCAAATCTCTCTTTAGACAGAACTTTCTAGACATTGTCAATAATGTTATCTAATAATATTATTCAGATAATATGAATTATTGTTCCGATAATAGAAAATACTGTGTAATGACAATTATTAAAACAACAGTAATATAAAATATCAACGCAGCAATTATTATAAGACCCCAACTTATTAATGAATAAAATCAAATTTTCTCTAAATATTATTGTGAATAATAAGGGGTTAATTTGATATAATACTTTGGTTATGGGTGAAATGTGCAAATTTTGCAAAATAAGCAAGTGGTTATAAAATATTTATTTTTGGTCGGTGAATATTCGGTTGGTCGTGGAATATTCTTGCTGTCGGGGAATATTCGCACGACGACGCAGCCTTGTGTGGGCCCCATAACGGAAAGCGATTGGATGAAGAAAACGACAAGTATAAGTTGTTTATAAATAACGGCGTAGTTGTTACCGTTAATACTGTTGGAATACCCTGTGGTTAAAATACAGTAGCACACGGTATTGCACCAATTATTGATTCTTACGTAAGAAGGCACTACTCAATAATTGTTACAGTGATTACTGTTCAATATTTTATTTTATTGGTTCAATAATTGCTGCACTGATATTTTATATTATTTTTGTTTCAATAATTATTGCTGCACAGTATTTTCATTATCAGATCAATAATTCATATTATTTGAATAATATTATTAGATAACATTATTGACAATGTCTAGAAAGTTCTGTCTAAGGAGAGGTTTGGTCATCTAATTGCGCGCCAGTAAGGAGAAATCCTTATTGGAAAGCCCCCTCTTTCCTGGGAACGGCCTGGTTGTCATAAATGTGATTCTGTAATATTATTTATGAATAATTAATTATTGATTCATATGATAAGGAAATATTTATTTTATGTGGATATAAATGAGGAATATATTTTTGTGGTTAAAAATGAAGGAGTTAATGTTGAGATTTTTATCCGTATTTTTGTCAGAATGGAGGTATTAAAAATCAGGGTTTTTGAGATATTTTGCGGGGGTTATAATTTTTAATCCGACCGTTGGATCGTGGTAATTTTTGGATATGTTATACATATATAAGTTGAGTATATGTCCACAAATTTTGAACCGTTAAAAATGAACGTATGATTTATTACGAATTTTACATGATGACTGGTTCAGAAATTGGTGAATTTTCGGAGTTTATCATTTTGGTGGAAAATTCTAGAATTGGTGGGCCCCACTTGTGGTTGGTGAAGAAATGTGCTGAATTATATTTCAAATGTGGTAGGTGGGAATAGTAGCAGGTAAAGCCATCAGGTTGCAGGTCAAACCTACCAAAATTTTCCTATAAATAGAGGGCTAAGTTAGAATTGAAAATCACACCAGAAACAAGTTTTCTCTCTTTCTCTCTCTAGATTATTGAGTGTATTTTGTGAGTATTTAGATACTTTGAGAGTTTCTATTCATCAGAGCAAGTTTCTTTCAGCCTTATACCGGTATTCCGACCAGAAGTACTGATATTTTGAGGTAAGGGATATTATTTTCTTCTTAATGATATTATTTTCTTCAATATCATTATGCTAAAATATTGATATGAGTTTTTATCAAATTTGGAACTTTTTATGTCGGGGGTTACTATTCACGTATACGGCACTATTCACGTATACGGCACTATTCACGAATACGGCACTATTCACCGAAAAATAAAATTTTCCCTTTTTGTCCAAGATGTCTATTATGGTTACTATCTTTGATTGTATCCATGTTTTGATCTTTATTTTTGAATTCTGCTTCACAATTTATTATTATGAAGTATTATTGATCTTGGATAAACTGTTATACGAATCCCTACTATTTGTCCTTCTGTCTCACTGGATTCGTTCTCTTTAAGATATTTTTCATCATCCTCAGTCCTAAATGATGATATTACTGAATATCTTTGGCCTGTAGTGCAAAGATGTATAATTACTTGATGAATATCTTTGGCCTGTAGTGCAAAGATGAACAGGTGTTGAGATGAACATGACCGACTGATGATACAAATGAATATCTTTGGCCTGTAGTGCAAAGATGAATATTTGGTTAAAGATGATTATTAATTGATGTTACAGGGATAAAATATTGATGATGGACTTTTAAATCTTAGAAGATAGTAGAATTCTTTCTCTACTTGACTCTTCTAATGGTTTGCTGTTTCCGCTGCAGTTGTTGATCTAAAACTTGTTGTCGATTATATTCTATCAGATTTTTCCCTGTTGAAGACTAACGATAATTTGTTGTATATTATCTTAGTCATAATATTCTTTACTGGGCTAGTTGAGCTCACCCTTTTCCTTTTTGTTCCATTTTTCTTCTCAGGAGGTGAGAACATAGCAGGATCTAGTCGGGGTATGGAGTGATGGTTCTAGAAAGATGTATTAGCAGTCCTCACTATTTCTGTAAAATAGTGTTTGAATAATTGTAATGAGGATTTATTTGAGTGTGGATATTGTCTAGAAGACAATATTTGTATTTAAACTCACAGTATGTGTTGTCGTATTTTGCACGACAATTGTATTATTGAAGTTGTAGTTTGCTTTCTGTACCATGTATTTGGCGACTCAGAATGGGTGTTGTATACCTATTCTGGGGGCGTCACAATTATTGAATCAATAAAATAAAATATTGAACAGTAATTACTGTAACAATTATTGAGTAGTGCCTTCTTACGTAAGAATCAATAATTGGTGCAATACCGTGTGCTACTGTGCAACAACGCGTATTACTGTGTTTTAACCACCGGGTATTCCAACAGTATTAACGGTAACTCAATTTTTATCGTTATCCTCATCCGACCGTTTTCCGTTATGGGGCCCATAAATAGCTGCGCCGTCGTACAAATATTCCCCGACAGAAAGAATATTCCACGACCAAACGAATATTCCCCGACAACAATTAATATTTTATAACCACTTACTTATTTGAAATATTTGCGTATTTTACCCATAACTAACCACATTAATCAATTCAACCCTTACTATTTCAAAATAATAAATAGAGAAAATTCTATTTTATTAAAAAAAATTCGGGGTCTTACAAATAGCTTAGCCAAATAAACATGTTTCTCATATTCAAGTACTCATGTATCACAAATTTAATTTAAATCAGTTACTATGGATCATGACTTAGTCTTCATCATTCATTAACCAACTAAGCATTAAATAGATTTTGAAATTTAGTATTAATTTTCAATTTTTGACTTTAACCTTTTAACACATAGCCAAATAGAATCATGAAATCAAATTTTTTTTTAAAAATTTCAAATGCATCAATTTTTCAAATTCCCCATCAAAATAGGATCAATATTCCTACATAAATAAAAAACTAAATCTTCCCCCCACACTCAAACCTTACATTGTCCCCAATGTAAAAAAATCATGCAAAGAAGAAAATACTACTAGCTAACATGTAATAAAAAAAACTAAAAAGTGAAGGGATAGAATAATCAAATCTGAGATCTTGGGTTGTCTCCCAAGCAGCTGCCCTTGTTTATTGTCATTGGCCTGACATCCTCATTCTCATCCTATGTAATTGGACTTGTGTACTTCAAGTGGACTGGTAACAATTTCAATTCTTCATTAGAAGCATCCTTCAGATCCTGATTTTGCTCTATTTCAGCCCTCAAATCCTCCTTGTATATTTGCTCAAGAGATTCCTGCACTATAGAGTCAACAACATCAATAGCAAAAATAAAATTAACATTACCAAGATACCTCTTAACTTTATATATGTCGAACTGGACATGTGCGTCGTCTAATTCCACGTGTAAGATCCCATGGTGTTTATCATTCAGTGTTGTTGCTGGTACAAGGAAAGTATCATTATTTATGTCCTCCTTATATAAATCTGCAGGAATTATTAATTCTTCCATCTCTACCTCTTGTTCATCCTTTTCAGACTTTGAATACCTGATTTTTTCAAATTTAGTAGTAGTCTCGAGCACATCCAAATGGTTTCCACTAGTGAACTCCTTATCATCTTTAAGTTCTTGTTCCCTATTCGCCATTTCTTCTAGAAATTTTTCATTAGACTCTCTATACCACGTTGAATTTTTTCCAGCTTTCCAATTCCTTGTTAGAACTTGGGAAAAAGGTAGTTTCGGTTTATAAGCTGAAAGAGGTGGAAATCTGTGCTTGAGTACATCACTACTGCCTATTTCACTATGGTCGGACTTGCTTTGTATTGACTTTTCTTGCTACTGATCCTCTGCACCACATCTCAATGTTATGGCACTTACATTCTCAACAGTTTGAGAAAGTGACCTTCCTACAGTGGTTGCAAGTTGACCAACTTGGTCCCTCAGATCTTGAACAGAAGTTCTTGTCTCCTGCTGGAATTGTTGTGTTTGACTCATGAACTGTTGTGTTTGGTTCGTGAATGCCTTGAACATATCCTCCATAGATGTCCCAGAATTGACAGGTACTTCTTGGTTTTCTGTGTGGTACTGAGGTTGAGCTTGCTGAATACCTTGCTTATTCCTTGCAGCCATTTGTCGAACCAAAAGAGTTAAATTAGAAATCTGTTGCTCCAAGTCTCTCGTGCTTACCCCATTTACCCTTTGTGGTGTGTGATCCATCTTAGTTCCATACTACTGTGAGTTAGCTGCCATGTTTACAATTAAGTTCCTTGCCGCTTCTAGAGTCTTGTCTACCAGTGCTCCTCCACTTGCTGCATCAATCACGCTTCTTTCCATTGGTAGCAACCCCTCATAGAAGTACTGGATCAAGTAATGTTCATCAATTCCATGAGGTGGACAGCTGGAACACAACTTCTTGAACTTTTCCCAATACTCATAGAGATTCTCTCCATTGAACTGCCTGATTCCACATATCTCATTTCTTATATCGGTAACTCTTGATGTAGGAAAATACCTCTCTAAGAATAACCTTTGCATATCAGTCCATGATCGTATTGATCCTGAAGGTAGATAGTATAACCAATCTTTAGCCAAATCTGCTAATGAGAAAGGAAAAAGTCTAAGCTTGATATGCTCCTCTGCCACTCCTTGTGCTTTAATCGTGGAACACACCACATGAAACTCTTTTAGATGCTTTGATGAGTATGAAATATGCTATATTTTTATTCCTTAATACTTAATCTTTTGTATTTATTTTGTGCCTAAATAAACTCATTATTCTTATATTTTTATTTTAGGTACAATTGAAGGGGTTTCATGATTTTGAAAATAAATTAGAGGAGGTTTACGGGATTCCTAGCAAATCAAGGATTCAACAATTAGTATCATAAATGGATTTGGATTCACACGACAATGAGTTTAAGCACATGGCAATTGTGGAATTTATTTCCAATTTCAATTCTGAATTTTGGATTCTAGAAGATTAATTTTTTACAATTCTATTGTAATTAGGATTTCTTTTAGACTAAGATTTATTTCCAAATTGAATTCTATTTCTTTATGAAAAATTAGTATAATTTGTAATTCCTTTAGGACTTGGATTTCTACTTCCTATTGGATTTAGGACTTTGTCTAGCACTATAAATAGATGATGAGAGTCAAGGTTTTATTCATTCAATAATCAACTATCATCTATTGGAGTGCAGACTCAAGAGCATGTCAGGCTAGTTCTTTTTATTCAGTTCTAAAGGGAGGTGAATCCTTGTTACAAGTAATTGATTAATTGAGTATTATTATTTATTTCTTCTTGTGTGAAATTTCTTCTGATAATCTATTTTCATTGATTGCATGCTAATTGATCTAATTAATTTAATATGGCCAATTGAATTAGTTTGATCATTATCATATGCTAGATTAAGATTGGTATTACGTGTAATTGATATCTGTCTTCATCATAAGTAGCAACTTGGTAATAATAATTGTGGACAAACTTTTGTTTATTGCTAAGATTATCAGAAAACAAGTTAAACAAATCGAGCTTATGTGTTTGTTGCTTGGATTAGCCTAATTCTCTATTTTTTAATGCTTCTATCATATTAAATCTAGAGAGCTTGTTCTAGGTTGTATGCTAGTTAGAATCTGGTGGAGAGCTTGTTTCATACAGTGATAATCTACGGAGAGTTTCGGATAGCAGAGCTTATTGTTATCTAGGGCTAATAATTTCATTGAAGGAAAAATAATAATAACTTGATTAATTAATTATTGTACTTGGCGAAACTGAACTGCAGAACTGAAGTTTTTTACATATTTGGTTAATTTCATCATTAATTCTTGTTCTCTTAGTTTAAAAATAATTTTCAAAAATCCTCATCTTTATTTTCTGTTTAAATAGTAGAATAATTCTAAAACAACTTTACTCTCTGTGGGATCGATCCTTACTTGCTACTGTGCTAATTATTATAAATTGTGAAGTGAAAGTGAGGTTAATTTAGGAGTATCAACGACAGCTCCCAAATTTTGGCGCCGTTGCCGGGGAGTAATTTCTCGTTTTATTTTTATTCTATTATTTGCTTTGTTCTTGTTTTATGACTCGATCTTCTCAGGCTACTATATTAGATTTTGATCCAGAAATTGAGAAGACTGCAAGGAGGCTAAAGAAGGAAAAACTTAAAGTTCAACGGTCTTCTACAGATATAGACGAGGCTTCTGCATCATCACCAGGCCTCAACTTAGCTTTGGAATTATTATCCAACAAATCATCCACCGAATCCGACAAAGAAGAAGATATGGCGATTCCAAACAACAATAGAACTCTCAGGGAGTTAGCAACTCCTAATTTAAATCAACAACCTTTGTGCATTGAATATCCTAATTTAGATGCTGCATTTGAACTTAAATCCGGACTAATCCATTTATTGCCTACTTTTCGTGGTCTTACAGGTGAGGACCCCTACAAACATCTGAAGGAATTTCATGTGGTGTGCTCCACTATGAAACCACACGGAATCACCGAAGAACAAATCAAGCTGAGAGCATTCCCATTCTCCCTAGCAGATTTGGCAAAGGATTGGCTGTACTACCTACCCTCAGGTTCAATCCAGTCTTGGAATGACACGAAGCAGTTGTTCTTGGAGAGATACTTTCCAGCCTCAAGAGTAGCCAACATAAGGAAGGAGATCTGTGGGATTAGACAATTCAGTGGGGAGACACTATACGAGTATTGGGAAAGATTCAAAAAGCTTTGTTCCAGCTGTCCACCGCATCAAATAGATGAACACTACCTGATCCAGTATTTCTACGAAGGGTTGGTACCGATGGATAGAAGCATGATCGATGCAGCTAGCGGAGGAGCACTAGTTGACAAGACCCCAGAGGCTGCAAGGACTTTAATTGCAAACATGGCAGCAAACTCGCAACAATATGGCACTAGAACAAATCATGCACCAGTAAGGGTAAGCGAGGTAAGCACTTGTGATTATGGTCAACAAATTTCTGAATTAACTGCTATGGTTAGACAATTAGCTACAGGTCAACTGCCAATTGCAAAGGTTTGTGGAATATGTCTACAACCAAATCACAATACAGATGAATGCCCAACATTACAAGATGATGAGGCTGTGCAACAAGCTAATGCAATGGGAAATTATCAGCCACCACCTCAGAAAAAGTATGATCCGTACTCAAACACGTATAACCCAGGATGGAGGGATCATCCAAATCTGAGTTATGGGAGTAAGCAAGCGGCACCACCTGCATTTCCACCTAGGCAACAAGGCTTCCAACCAGCCCAACCTCAATATCAACCGAAGCAAGCAGTCCCTGCACCTACTGGAACATCATTGGAGGATATGTTTAAAGCATTCATGAATCAGACACAGCAGTTCCAGCAAGAGACAAAAGCTTCGGTTCAAGATTTAAGGAACCAAGTAGGACAACTGGCTACAACTGTGGGGATATTGGAATCCAGAGGCTCGGGAAAATTACCATCTCAAACAATAGTCAACCCAAGGGAGAATGCAAGTGCCATAACTTTGCGGAATGAAACACAGTTGGATACACCACCGACCCCCGTAGAGTTTGAGGAGGAAGCAGCTAAGGAGAAAACAGAAAAATCCAAGGTACAACCTAACCCTCCTAATCAGCTTAAAAACATTCATCTTCCCTTTCCTCCCAGAAATTCTAAAAACTCAAAGAAAGATGAAAAAGAAAAAGAAATTTTGGAAACTTTTAGAAAAGTAGAAGTGAACATCCCTCTTCTTGATGCAATTAAACAAGTGCCACGGTATGCTAAATTTTTAAAAGAATTATGCACTAATAAAAGAAAATTGCAAAATGATGAAAGAGTCACAGTTGGAGAAAATGTATCTGCTGTTCTTCAAAGAAAAATGCCTCCTAAATGTAAAGATCCAAGAATGTTCACAATCCCTTGCAAAATAGGAAACACCAGATTCGAAAAAGCCATGCTAGATTTAGGAGCTTCAATTAATGTTATGCCTTTATCTGTTTATGCTTCCTTAAATCTAGGCCCTTTGAAAAATACTGGTGTGATTATCCAATTGGCAGATCGTACTAACACTTACCCCCGAGGGGTAATTGAAGATGTCTTAGTGCAGGTGAACGAACTAATCTTTTCTGCAGATTTTTACATTGTGGATATGGAAGATGATACATCACCAAACCTTTCCCACATCTTGTTAGGAAGACCCTTCCTGAAAACAGCAAGAACCATGATTGATGTGCATAATGGGACCTTGACTATGGAGTTTGATGGTGAAAAGATTCAGTTTAACATTTATGATGCCATGAGGTACCCTAGTGATATAGGACAAGTTTTTGCTATCGATGTGAGAGACTCATTGGTGCATAGAGCTTTTGAACAACTACAAAGGGACAATTTGGAAATTGCAATCACCAACAGTTTGGACATGGACAGGGAAGAAGAGATTGCGCAAACCCAGGAATTGAAAGAGAATGTAGCTGCATTACATTCATTGCCAAAATTCTCAAATAAGTCAACGGTATATTCTATTCAATTTCCTGTTTCTCATCAAAAGTTATTACCTTCTGTTGTACAAGCCCCAACTCTAGAATTGAAACAATTACCTGCTCATTTGAAATATGCATATTTGGGGACTAATGACACTTTGCCTGTAATTATTGCTAGTAATCTAACCAAGGTGCAGGAAGAAAAATTGCTGAGAGTCCTAAGGGACCATGTTACAGTTTTTGGATGGACAATAGCGGATATCAAAGGTATTAGTCCTGCCATGTGCATGCATCGGATATTGTTAGAGGATGGAGCTAAGCCTACAAGAGATGCACAAAGGAGATTGAATCCACCCATGATGGAGGTGGTGAAAAAAGAGGTGCTCAAACTGCTTGATGCCGGTATCATCTATCCCATCTCCGATAGTCAATGGGTGAGTCCAGTGCAGGTAGTCCCAAAGAAATCCGAAATCACCGTTGTCAAGAACGATGATAATGAGTTGGTGCCCACATGAATGCAAACAGGGTGGAGAGTGTGTATAGATTATAGAAAATTGAATGTTGTAACAAGAAAAGATCACTTTTCTCTTCCTTTTATTGATCAAATGTTGGAGAGATTAGCTGGGCACACTTATTATTGTTTTCTAGATGGTTTTTCAGGATATAACCAGATTGTAATTGCACCCGAGGACCAAGAGAAGACAACATTCACATGTCCCTTTGGTACTTTTGCTTATCGACGGATGTCTTTTGGACTGTGTAATGCCCCAGGTACTTTTCAGCGATGCATGGTAAGCATTTTTTCGGATCTTTTAGAAGAATGCATCGAGGTTTTTATGGATGATTTCACAGTTCATGGTGATTCCTTGGATGCATGCTTAGATAATTTAAATCGTGTTCTAAAGAGATGCATGGAAACTAATCTTGTTTTAAATTGGGAAAAATGTCATTTCATGGTAGAACAGGGAATAGTACTTGGTCATGTCGTGTCATCTAAAGGTCTTGAAGTTGATAAAGCTAAGATAGATGTTATATCTACTTTGCCTTACCCCGTCAGCGTGCGGGAGATTCGCTCTTTTCTTGGTCATGCAGGATTTTATCGAAGATTTATCAAGGATTTCTCGAAGATTGCATTACCCTTATGTAAGCTGCTGCAAAAAGATGTGGACTTTCAGTTTGATGATGACTGCAAGGAGGCTTTTGACACTTTAAAGAAATTATTAACTTCTGCTCCTATCATTCAACCGCCAAACTGGAAGTTGCCATTTGAGATCATGTGTGATGCAAGCAACTATGCAGTGGGGACTTTTTTGGGACAAAGGATTGACAAAGCCGTTCATGCCATATACTATGCTTCGAGGACTTTGAATGAGGCTCAGATAAACTATTCCACAACTGAAAAAGAACTTTTATCTGTGGTTTTTGCTTTAGATAAATTTCGATCATATTTGCTTGGTACTAAAGTGTAAGACCCCGAATTTTATGAAATAAAAGTATTCAATTTTTCTTATAATTACTATTCAGTAAATGGTTAAATTGATAAAAGTTTAAAGTTATGAGTGAAATATGAATTTTTTTTAAAAATACGCAAGTGGTTATAAAATATTCATTGTTGTCGGGGAATATTCGTTTGGTCGTGGAATATTCTTTCTGTCGGGGAATATTTGTACGACGGCGCAGCCATTTGTGGGCCCCATAACAGAATAACTGTCGGGTGAAGAAAACGACAAATTTGAGTTTTTACAAATAACGGCGTAGTTGTTACCGTTAACACTGTTGGAATACCCGGTGGTTAAAATACAGTAATACGCGTTATTGCACAGTAGCACACGGTATTGCATAGTATTTTTGAAATTATTGATTCTTACGTAAGAAGGCACTACTCAATAATTGTTACAGTAATTACTGTTCAATATTTTATTTTATTGATTCAATAATTGCTACGTTGAAATTTTGTATTATTGTTGTTTAATAATTGTTGCTGCACAGTATTTCCCATTATCAGATCAATAATTCATATTATTTGAATAGTATTATTAGATAGCATTATTGGCAATGTCTAGAAAGTTCTGTCTAAGGAGAGGTTTGGTCATCTAATTGCGCGCCAGTAAGGAGAAATCCTTATTGGAAAGCCCCCACTTTCCTGGGAACGGCCTGGTTGTCATAAATGTGATTCTGTAATATTATCTGTGAATAATTAATTATTGATTCATATGATAAGGAAATATTTATTTTATGTGGATATAAATGAGGGATATATTTTTGTGGTTAAAAATGAAGGAGTTAATGTTGAGATGTTTTATTTGTATTTTTGTCGGAACGGAGGTATTGAAAATCAAATTAGGGTTTTTGAGATATTTTGCGGGGGTTATAATTTTTAATCCGACCGTTGGATCGTGGTAATATTTGGATATGTTATACATATATAAGTTGAGTATATGTCTACAAATTTTGAACCGTTAAAAATGAACGTATGATTTGTTATTAATTTTACGAGATGACTGATTCAGAAATTGTTGAATTTTCGGAGTTAATCATTTTGGTGGAAAATTCTAGAATTGGTGGGCTCCACTTGTGGTTGGTGAAGAAATGTGCTGAATTATATTTTAAATGTGGTGGGTGAGAATAGTAGCAGGTAAAGTCATCAGGTTGCAGGTCAAACCTACCAAAATTTTCCTATAAATAGAGGGCTAAGTTAGAATTGAAAATCACACCAGAAACATAAGCTTTCTCTCTTTCTCTCTCTATATTATGAAGCATATTTTGTGAGTTTTTAGATACTTGGTGAGTTTCTATTCATCAGTGCAAGTTTCCTTCGGCATCATATCCGATATCCAGTCAGAAGTACTGCTCTTTTGAGGTAAGGGATTGTAAGGGATTGTAAGGGATTGTAAGGGATAGTAAGGGATATTAAGGGATTTTAAGGGTTGTTATATTTTCTAGTTTCGTAATTTTTCTGAACTTCAAAAATTCTAGAAAAATTTGAAATGATATTTTGATGAGTTTTCTTGATTGTGTCCAAAAATGGTGATTTTTGGATGTATAGATTGAGAGTTATGAATTTTATGAGAAAAGACTATTTTAGAAGTAACAGCTTATAATTCCTTGTGGTTAACTCCAAAATTGATGAAATTTTTATTGGGAGTACATGTATATGATAGAAGTATACTCTGTAAATTTCAGAATTTTTAGACAAAAGTACAATTTTTGATAAATGTCTAAATATTCGGCTGTTTTGACCATATGAAAAATAGTAAATGACTTTTAAAAATTCTGAGAAAAATATATGTTCACTATGGGACTATATTATGCTAAATCTCAGAAAAGAAATATTTTTTGAACTGATTTGGTATTTTTCATGAAAATGGTCTAGTTATGAGTAAATGAATTAAATATGTTTTGTGAAGAAAGAAAATTGGAAAATAGGATTTTATGGCTTGAGAATCCTATATGAGGTATATGCAGATTTTTGATGAGGGTTTTGGTTATGGATGATGAAATTGTAAGAGTTGGCATTTTATGATGATTAAATGCATTAATTAGTAAAGTGTAAATAATTAAAATAAATTGTTTATAAATTTAAGTAATGTTATTCTTTCAATATCATTATACCAAAATATTGGTATGAATTTTATTGTAGAATTTCTATCTTTTGTGTCGGGGTTACTATTCATGAGTTACGAATATTACTCTTGAGATTAAAACTATATGTTGATCATATTATTTTTATCATCATATATAACATTTTTATAACCCTGATGTTGAAATTCTCTTTCAGTGGAGTGTAAAGATGGGTAGATTATTGGTATGATCATGACTAGGGTTCTCTTTGGCCTGTAGTGCAAAGTTGAATTGTGACTGGTATGATCATGACCATTGAATTTATAATTGAATATCTTAAGCTTAAGTGCAAAGGTGAATTGATCAACATGGTTATAATTATTGTTTATATAAATTCTGAAATGATTATATATTTCTTTGAGATATGAATATATTTGGCCTATAGTGCAAATATGAACTGTTGATGAATATCTTTGGCCTGTAGTGCAAAGATGAACTGTTGTTGAATATCTTTGGCCCGTAGTGCAAAGATGGTTTGTTGATGAATATCTTTGGCCCGTAGTGCAAAGATGGTTTGTTGATGAATATCTTTGGCCCGTAGTGCAAAGATGGATTTGTTAGTATGATTATAAATAGGAATTGTGATTTGGTATAACCATGATCTTTGATGTTTCAGGTAAAGACAGGTGATGAAAATATTCTTCGTCCTGGGTGCGAAGAAAAATTTATAGTCACAATTATGATTATGAGTTATTCATATGATTGTGGAAAGGAACTGTTGAGTGATGTTACATGGATAAAATATTATTGGTGGATTTTTAACATGGAGAAGATAATAGACTTTATAGTCTATTTGACTCTTCTAATGGATTGGTCGTTCCGCTGCAACTATGGTTGAAATTTTTATCATTTACCATATGTTCTAAATTTCTGATTTATTATTGATGAAGGCTATTGATAATTTAATTATCTTTAGTCATGATATTCTTTACTGAGCTAGTTGTGCTCACCCTTTTGCTTCACAATTCCTTTCAGGTAATAAGAGTGTAGCTGGGTCGAGCAGGGGTAACAAGGGAATAGAACGGTGGTCATCATTTAGCAGTTATATTTGGTGAAGAAAATAGGGTGAGGCGAACCCAACGTTGGAAGGGTGTTTTGTCACTATCATACAAGATGTCTAATGACATACAACCTCGTGTCATCATAAGACAGGGTTGTGCTCATCCACTTGCTGAGTATATCTATGGGCACTACCTATATAATCTTGGTGTTTGTTTGAAGTATAATTCTCAATTAGAGACAGTGGAGATAATGATAAGTCAAGAGAAGACGCACCATTAGGAAGAATATGATAGTAATCTTCTCGTTTTTCTTTGGGGTCTATTGGGTCAACCAAGGATAATTCTGTGGCCATATGATATCTATCATAACCTAGACGCGTGGCCTCCCATGTACGAAGGTTTCCTTGAGCACTTCCCAAAGATTCTAATTTCTAAAACAATTTTTGACTATACCTTTATGTAAGGTGTTATTGTGAGGTGATGTCCACGGTTGGAACATGAGTCACATTTGGTATATATTTGTATCCAAACTCACAGCATATGTGTTGTTGTATTTTGCACGACAATTGTTGTAATAAAGTTGTAGTTGTTTTCTGTACCATGTATTTGACGACTCAGAATAGGTTGGGTGGAATGGACCTATTTTGGGGGCGTCACAGGTGGTATCAGAGCCATAAGTAAAGAGCCCCGAGCGTCTCGCTGGTGACTTCCTGTTTATGGGGGATGCACCGAAGCCAGACTCTCTGTAGGGGACGCCGTTTTGCGGTGACAAACTGATAGGTACCATTGTGAGGTGCTATGGTTGAAGCACCATGAGGGTCGTTACATTTGGTATCAGAGCTTGGGGATATGATCTCTGGCGGAGATCGGGGAATACAACTAGGAGGGGAGAGATGAGTAAATCCTTCGCTAGTGTGTCCTACCTAAGCTTATTTGTTGGTCAGTCATAATATCGGGATATTATGTGATATGTTAATTTGTTAAATTAACACTTGTTTTGAAGCTGTATTCTAGAATGATATTTAAAATACAGGAGATGAGCAATGGAGAAATTATGATGACAGGGAAGATGGAATTTGAAATGAAAGGAAGGTATTCTCAACTCTTTGAAATACCAGGTACGTAAATTTCGGGGACGAAATTTAATAAGGAGGGGAGATTGTAAGACCCCGAATTTTATGAAATAAAAGTATTCAATTTTTCTTATAATTACTATTCAGTAAATGATTAAATTGATAAAAGTTTAAAGTTATGAGTGAAATATGAATTTTTTTTAAAAATACGCAAGTGGTTATAAAATATTCATTGTTGTCGGGGAATATTCGTTTGGTCGTGGAATATTCTTTCTGTCGGGGAATATTTGTACGACGGCGCAGCCATTTGTGGGCCCCATAACAGAATAACTGTCGGGTGAAGAAAATGACAAATTTGAGTTTTTATAAATAACGGCGTAGTTGTTACCGTTAACACTGTTGGAATACCCGGTGGTTAAAATACAGTAATACGCGTTATTACACAGTAGCACACGGTATTGCATAGTATTTTTAAAATTATTGATTCTTACGTAAGAAGGCACTACTCAATAATTGTTACAGTAATTACTGTTCAATATTTTATTTTATTGATTCAAAAAATTGCTACGTTGAAATTTTGTATTATTGTTGTTCAATAATTGTTGTTGCACAGTATTTCCCATTATCAGATCAATAATTCATATTATTTGAATAGTATTATTAGATAGCATTATTGGCAATGTCTAAAAAGTTCTGTCTAAGGAGAGGTTTGGTCATCTAATTGCGCGCCGGTAAGGAGAAATCCTTATTGGAAAGCCCCCTCTTTCCTGGGAACGGCCTGGTTGTCATAAATGTGATTCTGTAATATTATCTGTGAATAATTAATTATTGATTCATATGATAAAGAAATATTTATTTTATGTGGATATAAATGAGGGATATATTTTTGTGGTTAAAAATGAAGGAGTTAATGTTGAGATGTTTTATTTGTATTTTTGTCGGAACGGAGGTATTGAAAATCAAATTAGGGTTTTTGAGATATTTTACGGGGGTTATAATTTTTAATCCGACCGTTGGATCGTGATAATATTTGGATATGTTATACATATATAAGTTGAGTATATGTCTACAAATTTTGAACCGTTAAAAATGAACGTATGATTTGTTATGAATTTTACGAGATGACTAATTCAGAAATTGTTGAATTTTCGGAGTTAATCATTTTGGTGGAAAATTCTAGAATTGGTGGGCTCCACTTGTGGTTGGTGAAGAAATGTGCTGAATTATATTTTAAATGTGGTGGGTGGGAATAGTAGCAGGTAAAGCCATCAGGTTGCAGGTCAAACCTACCAAAATTTTCCTATAAATAAAGGGCTAAGTTAGAATTGAAAATCACACCAGAAACATAAGCTTTCTCTCTTTCTCTCTCTATATTATGAAGCATATTTTGTGAGTTTTTAGATACTTGGTGAGTTTCTATTCATCAGTGCAAGTTTCCTTCGGCATCATATCCGATATCCAGTCAGAAGTACTGCTCTTTTGAGGTAAGGGATTGTAAGGGATTGTAAGGGATTGTAAGGGATAGTAAGGGATATTAAGGGATTTTAAGGGTTGTTATATTTTCCAGTTTCGTAATTTTTCTGAACTTCAAAAATTCTGGAAAAATTTGAAATGATATTTTGATGAGTTTTCTTGATTGTGTCCAAAAATGGTGATTTTTGGATGTATAGATTGAGAGTTATGAATTTTATGAGAAAAGACTATTTTAGAAGTAACAGCTTATAATTCCTTGTGGTTAACTCCAAAATTGATGAAATTTTTATTGGGAGTACATGTATATGATAGAAGTATACTCTGTAAATTTCAGAATTTTTAGACAAAAGTACAATTTTTGATAAATGTCTAAATATTCGGCTGTTTTGACCATATTAAAAATAGTAAATGACTTTTAAAAATTCTGAGAAAAATATATGTTCACTATGGGACTATATTATGCTAAATCCCAGAAAAGAAATATTTTTTGAACTGATTTGGTATTTTTCATGAAAATAGTCTAGTTATGAGTAAATGAATTAAATATGTTTTGTGAAGAAAGAAAATTGGAAAATAGGATTTTATGGCTTGAGAATCCTATATGAGGTATATGCAGATTTTTGATGAGGGTTTTGGTTATTGATGATGAAATTGTAAGAGTTGGCATTTTATGATGATTAAATGCATTAATTAGTAAAGTGTAAACAATTAAAATAAATTGTTTATAAATTTAAGTAATGTTATTCTTTCAATATCATTATACCAAAATATTGGTATGAATTTTATTGTAGAATTTCTATCTTTTGTGTCGGGGTTACTATTCATGAGTTACGAATATTACTCTTGAGATTAAAACTATATGTTGATCATATTATTTTTATCATCATATATAACATTTTTATAACCCTGATGTTGAAATTCTCTTTCAGTGGAGTGTAAAGATGGGTAGATTATTGGTATGATCATGACTAGGGTTCTCTTTGGCCTGTAGTGCAAAGTTGAATTGTGACTGGTATGATCATGACCATTGAATTTATAATTGAATATCTTAAGCTTAAGTGCAAAGGTGAATTGATCAACATGGTTATAATTATTGTTTATATAAATTCTGAAATGATTATATATTTCTTTGAGATATGAATATATTTGGCCTATAGTGCAAATATGAACTGTTGATGAATATCTTTGGCCTGTAGTGCAAAGATGAACTGTTGTTGAATATCTTTGGCCCGTAGTGCAAAGATGGTTTGTTGATGAATATCTTTGGCCCGTAGTGCAAAGATGGTTTGTTGATGAATATCTTTGGCCCGTAGTGCAAAGATGGATTTGTTAGTATGATTATAAATAGGAATTGTGATTTGGTATAACCATGATCTTTGATGTTTCAGGTAAAGACAGGTGATGAAAATATTCTTCGTCCTGGGTGCGAAGAAAAATTTATAGTCACAATTATGATTATGAGTTATTCATATGATTGTGGAAAGGAACTGTTGAGTGATGTTACATGGATAAAATATTATTGGTGGATTTTTAACATGGAGAAGATAATAGACTTTATAGTCTATTTGACTCTTCTAATGGATTGGTCGTTCCGCTGCAACTATGGTTGAAATTTTTATCATTTACCATATGTTCTAAATTTCTGATTTATTATTGATGAAGGCTATTGATAATTTAATTATCTTTAGTCATGATATTCTTTACTGAGCTAGTTGTGCTCACCCTTTTGCTTCACAATTCCTTTCAGGTAATAAGAGTGTAGCTGGGTCGAGCAGGGGTAACAAGGGAATAGAACGGTAGTCATCATTTAGTAGTTATATTTGGTGAAGAAAATAGGGTGAGGCGAACCCAACGTTGGAAGGGTGTTTTGTCACTATCATACAAGATGTCTAATGACATACAACCTCGTGTCATCATAAGACAGGGTTGTGCTCATCCACTTGCTGAGTATATCTATGGGCACTACCTATATAATCTTGGTGTTTGTTTGAAGTATAATTCTCAATTAGAGACAGTGGAGATAATGATAAGTCAAGAGAAGACGCACCATTAGGAAGAATATGATAGCAATCTTCTCGTTTTTCTTTGGGGTCTATTGGGTCAACCAAGGATAATTCTGTGGCCATATGATATCTATCATAACCTAGACGCGTGGCCTCCCATGTACGAAGGTTTCCTTGAGCACTTCCCAAAGATTCTAATTTCTAAAACAATTTTTGACTATACCTTTATGTAAGGTGTTATTGTGAGGTGATGTCCACGGTTGGAACATGAGTCACATTTGGTATATATTTGTATCCAAACTCACAGCATATGTGTTGTTGTATTTTGCACGACAATTGTTGTAATAAAGTTGTAGTTGTTTTCTGTACCATGTATTTAACGACTCAGAATAGGTTGGGTGGAATGGACCTATTTTGGGGGCGTCACATAAAGTTATAGTTTATTCTGATCATGCTGCTCTCAGGTATTTGCTCACCAAAAAGGATTCTAAACCAAGAATTATTCGATGGATTCTGCTCCTACAAGAATTCGACTTAGAGATCAAGGATAAGAAAAGTGCGAATAACTTAGTAGCGGATCACTTGAGTAGGTTATTGAGAGACGAAGAGGAGCTACCGTTACATGATTCTTTCTCGAATGAGCAGTTACTTTTCATCCATGCTGAGATTCCCTGGTATGCAGATATAGTGAATTATTTGGTAGGTGCATATTTTCCTAAAGAATTTTCCAAATCCTAAAAGGAAAAGTTAAAAAGTGATGCTAGACACTATGTTTGGGATGATCCATACTTATGGAAATTTTGTGCTGACCAGATAGTTAGACGATGTGTGCCTAACAGTGAATTTCAATCTATCCTTTCCTTTTGTCATTCTTATGCTTGTGGAGGACATTTTGGTTCAAAAAGAACTGCTAATAAAGTTTTGGAAAGTGGTTTTTATTGGCCATCGCTTTTTAAAGATTCCTATCTGTTTTGTAAAACATGTGTTAATTGCCAAAGGACGGGGAATATTTCTCAACGAAATCAAATGCCCCAAACTCCTATATTAATTGTTGAAATTTTTGATGTTTGAGGTATAGATTTTATGGGACCTTTTCCTTCATCTTTTGGGAATTTATATATTCTTTTGGCAGTTGATTATGTCTCAAAATGGGTGGAAGCTAAAGCCACTAGGACTGACGATTCTAAAGTTGTTGCAGATTTTGTTAGGACTAACATATTTGTCAGGTTTGGAACACCACGAGCCATCATTAGTGATCGAGGAACCCATTTTTGCAACAGGGCGTTAACGGCTTTGTTCAAAAAATACAATGTTCTGCACAAGGTTTCTACATCCTACCATCCGCAGAGTAATGGTCAAGCTGAGGTGTCTAACCGAGAGATCAAATCTATTTTGGAGAAGGTAGTCAACCCGAGCAGAAAGGATTGGTGTATGAGATTAGATGATGCACTTTGGGCCTATAGAACTACGTACAAAACACCTATTGGGATGTCACCATAGAGGATTGTGTTTGGAAAACCATGCCACTTACCTGTTGAGTTGGAGCATAGGGCTTTTTGGGCAATCAAGCAGTGCAACATGAATTTGGAAGCAGCTGGAGTACACAGGAAATTGCAGTTACAAGAGTTGGAAGAATTGAGGAATGAAGCCTATGAAAGTTCAAAGATTTACAAGGAAAAAACCAAAGCTTTTCATGATAAGCAGATTGTGCGGAAAACCTTTATTGTGGGACAAAAAGTTTTGCTATATCATTCTCGGCTTAAGTTATTTCCAGGTAAATTGAGATCTAGATGGGTTGGTCCTTTTGTTATCACTAATGTGTTTCCTCATGGTGCAGTTGAGATTCAAAGCCCAAGCACAAGCAAGACCTTTAAGGTGAATGGACATAGATTAAAGGCTTTCTATGAAAGGCATCATGTGAAAAATATTGAGATGGTGGAGCTAGACGATCCGATCTATGAAAGCTGAGAAGAGAGGCATGACGTCGAGCCAAAGACGTTAAACACGGGCAGCTGCTTGGGAGGCAACCCAAGATTCCAGATTTGATTTTTCTATCCCTTTACTTTTTAGTTTTTGCATGTTAGTAAGTAGTTTCTTTGCATAATTTTCTTACATTGGGGACAATGTACGGTTTGAGTGTGGGGGGGAGATTTAGGTTTTATATAGGAAGAATAATTTAATTTTGATGGGAAGATTGAAAAAAATTAAAAAAAAAATTCTGAAAACTTGGGTTCCATGGTTCTATTTGCCTATTTGTTTGAAGGTTAAAGTCAAAGATTGAAAATTGATACTAAAATTCAGAATCTGTTTGATGCTTAATTTATTAATAAATGATGACAACTAAGCCATGATCCATAATAATTAATTTGAATTGAATTTGTGATACATAAGTACTTGAATATGAGAATCATGTTTAGTTGGCTAAGTTATTTGTGGAGTTGTCTATGTGCACTGATTTCATGACTTAGAACTGTTTAACTTGCTTATGTTGTTGCAGAACCATGTGAAAAAAAATGATGAATAAAAAAAAAAGAAAATTGAAAATCTGCTTCAATGTCCATTGTGCGAAATAACTGGGTATCTAAGCCTCGGGAAGCATCGGTATTCACGCTGAAAAGTGCGATGGATAAAAGCAGCTTGACTAGTCGACTTTTGTGGCCTTTGTTACTTGAATAAGTAAGCCCTTAGGGGTGTCTCTACACCTAGCGCCCTAAGATCATCTGGTTTGGGAGTCGTTGGTGGAAAGTTCGCTAATGGGTAACTCTGAAAAGTCTAAGAAAAGGAGACATTGCACATGTCAAGAAAAAAAGTATACGAAAAAAGTATACGAGAAAAGCATGAAAATACATTCATCTGTGCTAAAAAGAAGGTTCTACGAAAAAACTTAAAAAGCAAGAAAAGTTTATTCTTGGTTGTGAGTCAGTGTGCACAGATTTTCTCCATAGTAATTAAGTTGAGTAAGTATGATTATTTTGGGAAAGTTTCTTATGTGGCTACAATTTGGTTTAATGAAATTCATTGGTGAAATGGTAAGGTTGGTAATTGTGAGTTGATTGATAAGGCGTTGATTAGATTTTTGCAAATTTAGTGTTGATAGTCATGATTTATACCTTTAAACCTTTTGACATTATGGTTGAATAGAATTTTTCTGGAAATCAAATTTTTAGTTTACACGAGGACGTGTAAAAAGATAAGTGTGGGGGAATTTGATGAGTATGAAATATGCTATATTTTTATTCCTTAATACTTAATCTTTTGTATTTATTTTGTGCCTAAATAAACTCATTATTCTTATATTTTTATTTTAGGTACAATTGAAGGGGTTTCATGATTTTGAAAATAAATTGGAGGAGGTTTACGGGATTCCTAGCAAATCAAGGATTCAACAATTAGTATCATAAATGGATTTGGATTCACACGACAATGAGTTTAAGCACATGACAATTGTGAAATTTATTTCCAATTTCAATTCTGAATTTTGGATTCTAGAAGATTAATTTTTTACAATTCTGTTGTAATTAGGATTTCTTTTAGACTAAGATTTATTTCCAAATTGAATTCTATTTCTTTATGAAAAATTAGTATAATTTGTAATTCCTTTAGGACTTGGATTTCTACTTCCTATTGGATTTAGGACTTTGTCTAGCACTATAAATAGATGATGAGAGTCAAGATTTTATTCATTCAATAATCAACTATCATCTATTGGAGTGCAGACTCAAGAGCATGTCAGGCTAGTTCTTTTTATTCAGTTCTAAAGGGAGGTGAATCCTTGTTACAAGTAATTGATTAATTGAGTATTATTATTTATTTCTTCTTGTGTGAAATTTCTTCTGATAATCTATTTTCATTGATTGCATGCTAATTGATCTAATTAATTTAATATGGCCAATTGAATTAGTTTGATCATTATCATATGCTAGATTAAGATTGGTATTACGTGTAATTGATATCTGTCTTCATCATAAGTAGCAACTTGGTAATAATAATTGTAAGACCCCAAATTATTAATAAATAAAATTTAATTTCCTCTATTTATTATTCTGAAATAGTAAGAGTTGATTTGATTAATGTGGTTAGTTATGGGTAAAATGCGCAAATATTTTAAATAAACAAGTGGTTATAAAATATTCATTGTTGTCGGGGAATATTTGTTTGGTCGTGGAATATTCTTTTTGTCGGGGAATATTCGTACGACGGCGCAACCTTGTGTGGGCCCCATAACAGAAAACGATTGGATGAAGAAAACGACAAAAATAAGTTGTTTATAAATAACGGCGTAGTTGTTACCATTAATACTGTTGGAATACCCGGTGGTTAAAACACGGTAATACGCGTGGTTAAAACACGGTAATACGCGTAGCACACGGTATTGCACCAATTATTGATTCTTACGTAAGAAGGCACTACTCAATAATTGTTACAGTAATTACTGTTCAATATTGTATTTTATTGATTCAATAATTGCTGCGTTGATATTTTATATTACTGTTGTTTCAATAATTGTCACTACGCAGTATTTTTTATTATCGGAGCAATAATTCATATTATCTGAATAATATTATTAGATAACATTAATGGCAATGTCTAGAAAGTTCTGTCTAAGGAGAGGTTTGGTCATCTAATTGCGCGCCAGTAAGGAGAGATCCTTATTGGAAAGCCCCCTCTTTCCTGGGAACGGCCTGGTTGCTAGTACTGTGATTCTGTAATATTATTTGTGTATAATTAATTATTGATTTATATGACGAGAAAAATAGTGATTTTATGTGGATATAGATAGAGAAAAATTTTAATGTGACAATTGTTGAAAATTAATATTTTATCTTTTTCTGATAAAATAATTCATTTAAATATATTATTTTAATAATATATTGATGGTGGTATTTTTACAATGAATGTGGGATATATGAGTATATGAGGAGGAAGAGTATTTTTGTGGCATTAAATGATTAACACATGTTTTGTGTGTTGGTGGACATAATTCTTGATCGAAAATTTATTATTGACTATAAAATCGCCCGTTTGTGAATTTCGGTCAATTTCTGTTTAGAATTTGGAAAAACTTTCTTCTGCAAAGTTGTAGAGAATTGAATTTCCTATAAAAACTCGCGAGATTCGAATTTTCTGATAAAAGGGCTATTTATTATGAATTATTGAAGTTCTGAAGTTCTGAAATAATTGATTTTTGGAAATTTTATTTATTATTTTGAAGAAAAATGTTTTTTGGCATTTAAGTGGGCTAACATGTGATATAAATGGGCTGAGATCAGATGTCTAAAGGTGGGCTAAGGAAAATTTGATAAATATATTATTATTATATTAAATTTTCTGCTTTGGTGTTCTAAGCATTTTCCTATAAATAGGGTGCTTAGGTTAGAATTGAAATCACACCAGAAACACAAGTTTCTCTCTATTTCTCTCTCTATAACGAGCGTATTCTTGTGAGTATTTGATACTTTGAGTGTTGCTTTACGGTGCAAGTTTCCTTCAGCACTATATCTAGTATTCCAGTCAGAAGTACCGTCTTTCCGAGGTAAGGGATGTTATTTCTTCTTAAATGATATTATTTTTTTCAATATCATTATGCCGAAGTATTGATCTGAATTTTTATCAAATTTGGAAATTTTCATGTCGGGATTACTATTCATGAGTTACTATTCATGAGTTACTATTCACGAGTTACTATTCACGAGTTACTATTCACCGAAAAATAAAATTTCCTTCTTTTCGTCCAAATATCTATTCTGGATACTAGCTTTGATTGTATTCATGTTTTGATCATTCTTGAATTTTACTTCACTATGATAAGGTATTTTTGGACATGGATAAATTGAAATACGAATCCTTAATATTTGTTATTTTGCTTCACTGGATTCGTTTTCTTTAAAATATTTTTCATCATCCTCAGTCTTAAATGATGATATAACTGAATATCTTTGGCATGTAGTGCAAAGATGAATAATTTCTGATGAATATCTTTGGCCCGTAGTGCAAAGATGAACAGGTGTTGAGGTGAACATGACCAACTGATGGATATCTTTGGCCTGTAGTGCAAATATGACTATTTGATTCAAGATATTTATTGATTGATGTTACAGGGATAAAATGTTGATGATGGGCTTTTAAATTCATAGATAATCGTAGATTTCATTCTCTACGTAACTTCTCTATGAATTATTATTTTCCGCTGCGAATATTGAATTAAAACTTGTTGTCTATTGTATTCTATTAAATTTTTCCCTGTTGAAGACTAACGATAATTTGTTGTATACTATCTTAGTCATAATATTCTTTACTGGGCTAGTTGAGCTCACCCTTTTCCTTGTTGTTCCATTTTCTTCTCAGGAGGCGAGAATGTAGCAGGTACTTGTAAGACCCCAACTTATTAATGAATAAAATCAAATTTTCTCTAAATATTATTGTGAATAATAAGGGGTTAATTTGATATAATACTTTGGTTATGGTTGAAATGTGCAAATTTTACAAAATAAGCAAGTGGTTATAAAATATTTATTTTTGGTCGGTGAATATTCGGTTGGTCGTGGAATATTCTTGCTGTCGGGGAATATTCGTACGACGACGCAGCCTTGTGTGGGCCCCATAACAGAAAGCGATTGGATGAAGAAAACGACAAGTATAAGTTGTTTATAAATAACGGCGTAGTTGTTACCGTTAATACTGTTAGAATATCCGGTGGTTAAAATACAGTAGCACACGGTATTGCACCAATTATTGATTCTTACGTAAGAAGGCACTACTCAATAATTGTTACAGTAGTTATTATTCAATATTTTATTTTATTGATTCAATAATTGCTGCGTTGATATTTTATATTATTATTGTTTCAATAATTGTTGCTGCACAGTATTTTTATTTATCAGATCAATAATTCATATTATTTGAATAATATTATTAGATAACATTATTGGTAATATCTAGAAAGTTCTGTCTAAGGAGAGGTTTGGTCATCTAATTGCGCGCCAGTAAGGAGAAATCCTTATTGGAAAGCCCCCTCTTTCCTGGGAACGGCCTGATTGTCATAAATGTGATTCTGTAATATTATTTGTGAATAATTAATTATTGATTCATATGATAAGGAAATATTTATTTTATGTGGATATAAATGAGGGATATATTTTTGTGGTTAAAAATGAAGGAGTTAATGTTGAGGTTTTTATCAGTATTTTTGTCGGAATGGAGGTATTAAAAATCAGGGTTTTTGAGATAGTTTACGGGGGTTATAATTTTTAATCCGACCGTTGGATCGTGGTAATTTTTGGATATGTTATACATATATAAGTTGAGTATATGTCCACAAATTTTGAACCGTTAAAAATGAACGTATGATTTATTATGAATTTTACGAGATGACTGGTTCAGAAATTGTTGAATTTTCGGAGTTTATCATTTTGATGAAAAATTCTAGAATTGGTGGGCCCCACTTGTGGTTGGTGAAGAAATGTGCTGAATTATATTTCAAATGTGGTGGGTGGAAATAGTAGCAGGTAAAGCCATCAGGTTGCAGGTCAAACCTACTAAAATTTTCCTATAAATAGAGGGCTAAGTTAGAATTGAAAATCACACCAGAAATAAATTTTCTCTCTTTCTCTCTCTAGATTATTGAGTGTATTTTGTGAGTATTTAGATACTTTGAGAGTTTCTATTCATCAGAGTAAGTTTCTTTTAGCCTTATACCGGTATTCCGACCAGAAGTACTGATATCTTGAGGTAAGGGATATTATTTTCTTCTTAAATGATATTATTTTCTTCAATATCATTATGCTGAAATATTGATATGAGTTTTTATCAAATTTGAAACTTTTTGTGTCGGGGTTACTATTCACGTATACGGTACTATTCACGTATACGACACTATTCACGAATACGGCACTATTCACCGAAAAATAAATTTTTTCCTTTTTGTCCAAGATGTCTATTATGGTTACTATCTTTGATTGTATCCATGTTTTGATCTTTATTTTTGAATTCTGCTTCACAATTGATTATTATGAAGTATTATTGATCTTGGATAAACTGTTATACGAATCCCTACTATTTGTCCTTCTGTCTCATTGGATTCGTTCTCTTTAAGATATTTTTCATCATCCTCAGTCCTAAATGATGATATTACTGAATATCTTTGGCCTGTAGTGCAAAGATGTATAATTACTTGATGAATATCTTTGGCCTGTAGTGCAAAGATGAACAGGTGTTGAGATGAACATGACCGACTGATGATACAAATGAATATCTTTGGCCTGTAGTGCAAAGATGAATATTTGGTTAAAGATGATTATTAATTGATGTTACAGGGATAAAATATTGATGATGGACTTTTAAATCTTAGAAGATAGTAGAATTCTTTCTCTACTTGACTCTTCTAATGGTTTGCTGTTTCCGCTGCAGTTGTTGATCTAAAACTTGTTGTCGATTATATTCTATCAGATTTTTCCCTGTTGAAGACTAACGATAATTTGTTGTATATTATCTTAGTCATAATATTCTTTACTGGGCTAGTTGAGCTCACCCTTTTCTTTTTTGTTACATTTTTCTTCTCAGGAGGTAAGAACATAGCAGGATCTAGTCGGGGTATGGAGTGATAGTTCTAGAAAGATGTTTTAGCAGTCCTCACTATTTCTGTAAAATAGTGTTTGAATAATTGTATTGAGGATTTATTTGAGTGTGGATATTGTCTAGAAGACAATATTTGTATTTAAACTCACGGTATGTGTTGTCGTATTTTGTACGACATTTGTATTATTGAAGTTGTAGTTTGCTTTCTGTACCATGTATTTGGCGACTCAGAATGGGTGTTGTATACCTATTTTGGGGGCGTCACATACTAGTCGGGGTATGGAATGAAGGTTCTAGGAAGTTGTTTTAGTAGTCCTCACCATTTTTTTTTTGTAAAATATTGTTCCAATAATTGTAATGAGGACTTATTTGAGTGTGGATATTGTCTAGATGATAATATTTGTATTTACACTCACAGTTTTTATGTTGTATTAATAAAGTTGTAGTTGTTTCTGTACCATGTTATTGACGACTCAGAATAGGTGTTGTATACCTGTTTTGGGGGCGTCACAATAATTGTGGACAAACTTTTATTTATTGCTAAGATTATCAGAAAATAAGTTAAACAAATCGAGCTTATGTGTTTGTTGCTTGGATTAGCCTAATTCTCTATTTTTTAATGCTTCTATCATATTAAATCTAGAGAGCTTGTTCTAGGTTGTATGCTAGTTAGAATCTGGTGGAGAGCTTGTTTCATACAGTGATAATCGACGGAGAGTTTCGGATAGCAGAGCTTATTGTTATCTAGGGCTAATAATTTCATTGAAGGAAAAATAATAATAACTTGATTAATTAATTATTGTACTTGGCGAAACTGAACTGCAGAACTGAAGTTTTTTACATATTTGGTTAATTTCATCATTAATTCTTGTTCTCTTAGTTTAAAAATAATTTTCAAAAACCCCCATCTTTATTTTCTGTTTAAATAGTAGAATAATTCTAAAACAACTTTACTCTCTGTGGGATCGATCCTTACTTGCTACTGTGCTAATTATTATAAATTGTGAAGTGAAAGTGAGGTTAATTTAGGAGTATCAACGACAGCTCCCATGCTTATATGGATTTTCACCTGTAAGACCACAAAAAGTAGGCAAAAGATGAATTAGTCTAGAGTTAAGTTCAAAAACAACATCTAAAGTAGGATACTCAATACAAAAAGATGGTTGAGTCAGATCAAGAGTAGCCAGTTCTTTCAAAGTTCTGTTATTTTGTGGCACCGCCATCTCTTCCACTTCAAATGATGAAACAAGAGCTTCTTTTATATTTGCAATTTTCTCTATCTCTTGATCAAAATTTAAGTCAATAAAGTTAGAGAATTGAGTCATAAAACAAAAACAAAAAGAAAATAATAAAAATAAACGAAAACAAAGAATAAACAAAACAAATAACACTCCCCGGCAAATTAACCTCACTTTCACTTTACAAATTCAAACAATTAGCACAGTAATAAGCAAGGATCGATCCCACAGAGAGTGATTTGCTTTATATTTATCCTATGATTTCTAATGAAAATGAGATTTTTAATTAATTAACAAGAATAAACTAATAAGAATAAACAATGAATAAAAAGCTTTAGTTCTTCAGTTCAGTATCACCTTTTTACAACAATGGATTAGTCAAGTGTAACATTATTTATCCTTCAATAAAACTAATAGCCCTAGGTAACAACAAGCTCTGCTACCCGAAACTCCCCTTAGATTATCACTCAATGAAACAAGCTCTTCACAAGATTCTAACAATTATATAACCTAGAACAAGCTCTCTAGATTTAATATAATAGCAGCATTAAGAATTAGGGAATTAGACTATTCCAAGTAACAAACACATAAGCTCGAATTGTTTAACTTGTCTTCTGATAATCATAACAATACTCAAAAGCTTGTCCACAATCATGTATTACTAATTACTTCTTGTGATTAGAAACAATATCAATTACACGTAATATTATTCCTTGATCTAGCATATGATATTCGTTAACCAACTCAATCCTGCAGAAATCAAATCAGTTAAGCCAAATAGCATTCAGAAATTAAATCAGATTATCAAGAATGAATTTCATGTGAGAAGAATAAATAATGAATACTCAATTAACTATTAATTATAAATAAGGTTCAATATCCCTTATAACTGAATAAAAAATACTTAGCTTATGTCTTCAATCCTCCAATGTTGTAGATGATAGAATGTAGTAGATGATTGAATGAATAAAACCCTTATTATCATCCTCTATTTATAGTGCTAGATAAAGTCCTAAATCCTATGGGAAGTAGAAGTCCAAATCCTAAAAGAAATTATAAATTACACTAATTTTCATAAAGAAATAGAATTTAATTTGGAAATAAATCTTAGTCTAAAAGAAATCCTAATTACAATAGAATTGTAAAAATTATTCTTCTAGAATCCAAAATTCAGATTTAAAATTGGAATTAAATTTCACAATTGCCATGTGCTTAAACTCATTGCCGTGTGAATCCAAATCCATTTATGATACTAATTATTGAATAATTGATTTGCTAGGAATCCCGTAAACCTCCTCCAATTTATTTTCAAAATCATGAAACCCCTTCAATTGTACCTAAAATAAAAATATAAGAATAATGAGTTTATTTAGGCACAAAATAAATACAAAAGATTAAGTATTAAGGAATAAAAATATAACATATTTCATACTCATCAGTATATATATTATTTCCATGGTTAATTTACTTTTTGCTATAATCTAATATATAGTTTTCAGTCAAAATAGTTCTTTTAGAACTTTTATCAAACAGTTGATAGGCATAGTTTTAGGTTACTAATTTCATAGCCATTGTTTACAATAACAACCCATAACAACATCCTTATTACTCCACAGCCATACCTATCTCCTTGAACCTAATTTTCATACATAACAGTAGCATTCGGCTATGACAGTAGCAACAGTAGCAACTAAAAGGACAAACAGTCCTTCAAGTTCAGATCGAGCCATTCGGCTATGAAAGTCCTTTTCTTAACAAGGATGAAATGAAAAAGGAATGGAAGGGAATTGGAAAACTTACCTTCAAAAATTGCAAATAATGGTTGTTGCTCAATTCTTTCTCCTTTACCGGCCGGATTCCTTTTCCTTCTCTCACTATGTGCTACAGTTTTTGGAGCTTAAGAAGTAGCTTTCAATTTCGTATGCGATGGAGCTCAAATAGCTGAAATGGGAAGACCATAAATAGAGCTTCGATCTGCTCTTACAAGCCAACAAACAGGAAGAAGAATAGGTATTTAAGACATTTTACCGTTCTTGACCGATACAGCCCCTACTCACGCGTTTTAGGCGTCTGACATACACGCACAGTTAATTTGGATGGAAAATGTAACTTTTTCACTTCACCTCAAAAGGTCGAGAGTTTAAATGTAGGTTTACGAACCACAGATGTTTAAGTGGGAAACCGGTCAAACCCCAGGTGGTCATCTGAACTTAACCCATAAATAAAATACATATAATACTGGTAATATGAGACAGAGTGGTATAATAATTCATCAGTTTTTAATGTAATTTTTTTCTCATTTTATCAATTTTTAACAAAAACTGAGTAAAAAAATGAAGATTATATATAAAAAAATAAGATAAAAATAATTACAAATATAAAAATAGAAATTAGGACGCTCAATAAGTTACAAAGGGAGTATGACATACGCTCTGATCAAATATTCCGATAACGGAGTTTCCATAAATAACCCGCCGTTAGGTTAGTTATTTTGTGCTGATCCTAAACAGAAGTGCTGTGTATATGTATATATATCTTTAATTTAATTATTTTTTTAAAAGATTATAATTATCTAGATTTACACACATAAATCTCATGTCAAATATTCCAGATTCGTCTTCGTCTTCTATCATTTCATTTGTTTGGTAAATTTTGATGGAGGGGTAACTTACAGACTGAAAATAGCATTTCTCTCTCTATATATATATATATATGCAGACAGCAATTTAGAAACTCTGTAATAATTAAAACCCTAATTGAGACCCAATTAGAGGTTTTAGTGTCTTCTTCACAGTCACATTTGTATCTCTTTCAGTGGCATTCAAGAGAGAGCTGTTTTAGGTGGAATATGAGATTAGTGAGAGAATTTGTTGACTGTGAGTGGGTTTGCTATGGGTGTGGCAAAAGATTGGAGGTTTAGTGGAGGGATTTTTGTTTGGCCAAATTTTAAGCTGGCATTGGTGCATCCTCAAAACAACAACAAGCATTTTCGCCGGAGATGGTGTTCTCCGGCGCCGGCTCAACGGCGGCCGATCCGGTGGTCCTTGGTTTGTGGATTTATGCTGTTTGTTTTGGGTTTAATTTCGTTGTTTACTGGACACGTGGCTTCTGATCTTGAGTGGTACTCCCAGAGATTAGGAACGCGTAGTTGGTTCTACAAGCTGGTAATCTCTAATCTTTCTACATCCATATATGCTAAATTGTAATGTTGGAAAAATGAGAGTTGCCTATTTTGAAACTGTTGTCATTTTCTCTGTTTTCGTGTGATTTAGAATGAAAAAAGTTTCTGCAAGGTATATTGTTTTGGGTGGCCTTTGTTTTGGTCTTTACTCTTTTTCTTTGTTTTGTTAGGGTCATAATATAAAGTGGATTCATTGTTTCTAGGAATGTGTATAATTGTCTCAATTATTTTAAACTAGTTGAAGATTTATGT
Source organism: Panax notoginseng (assembly GCA_016801055.1). Classification (NCBI taxonomy): domain Eukaryota; kingdom Viridiplantae; phylum Streptophyta; class Magnoliopsida; order Apiales; family Araliaceae; genus Panax; species Panax notoginseng. The sequence goes on from CM029014.1 coordinate 235,322,464, forward strand.
GGACTGCCTTATGATAGAAAATTCCTCACTTGGTGTTGTTCACCTAAAGTCGGGGAAAACAGTTTAGTAAAGGATGCTTGAGTTGGTAAAGTGAGGGACCATACCGTTTAGATAACTGATTCTTACTGGATTCTTAAGTCTTTCATTATATATTTGGATCGATACTCTAATGCATATAAGTTTATAAATGCTCACAACAATGACTATACCTGTCAATTAGATCAGTGGTACAAACAATTCCACCTTTCGTGCACACTAATTTGAATTTCTTTGGCCTGGGGATGCTGTGGTTGGCATTTAAAGAGTCGCTTTCATTTGCTTTGGAACATTAGAACACCATTTTCTTAGTCTTTGATTTCCCTTCAATTTAAAGGAGTTAACTTTCCTTGTTGAAGGATTCCATTCAAAACCAATTAGCAATGACCGGAGTAGTAGCTCCAATGTTTATACTTGGGATTCAAAGGCTTAATTTAGTATGTGTGTCCCTGAATGTATCTATTGGCATGAAAACTTCAGATTCTTCTCAATCTTATTACTTGAAGTCATTTCATAAATATATCTTGTTGCTTAATTTTAGGATGTTGCTCGTGCTCCAGTGGATATTTGGAAATCTGAATTTTCAAAGTTCTACTATGGATGCAGTGAAAGAGGCCCTCATTTTGCTCGTAAGTTGGCTTATCCTTTCCTCTAGTTTCATTCACTGATTTTTTCTTGACATCTAGAACCACTACATGCAGCTTTTAACTATTCCATGTGTGTCTTCATGTACTCTTGCATTATTCATACTGTTAATCTTTGGCTCTTGGTTGATCAAACCTGTTACTCTAGAAATGCTGCAGGTGCCTTTATTAATTTATTGTGGAATTGTGAGGTTTGTCATGAAATATGAATTAGGAATTATGAGTTTGCATGGTATAGCAGAAAGTGAGATGCGTGACTTTGGAAGGCTCTTTGTTTGGAAAAATCATCACTTCACTAGATTTCCTGTAGAATGATGTTCTGCAATCAATGTTATTAACATGGATTTCATCTTTGCAACTGTGAGGAAATTTGCATGATGCATATAATGCGTGTTCAGTTGAGTGAAAGTGAACATTTTCTACTTGGTTCATTAAATCACTTACCATGTCCTCTCTGATGAGCAATTTGCAGTCTAAAGCAAATGATGTTGATGATTTTTTATTGCATATAAATCCTGTTTATGTTTTTTTTAGATCTTCTTTTTTCCAAATAATTTAGAGAGAAACCCACCTAAGGGGAAGGAGTTGAGGTCTTACCAACTTGAATCAGTGCATTAAGATGTAGCTATGGGTGTTTCTTGGTTAGATCTTTTTTCACGATGTCACAAGCAGTGGCGAAGCCATGATTTGTATTAAGTGGGGTCAAAACATGTAAAACATGTATTTGGTTATAATATTATTAATATAACAAGAAATAGCATTATATATATATATATATATACACACACACCTTATTAACCCCTACTATGTCTTTCTAATCACAAATTTGTTAATAAATATTTAAATTTCTTATGTTATAAAAATAATATAAATTAGATTATTATTTATTTTAAAAATATTAGAGGAAGATGCATACATTAAGGAGTAGAAGTAATATGGAATTGAGAAAATTATAAAAAATTCAAGTTGATCATGTATATTAAAAAATTTATAAAGTTTCAGTAGGGTCAATTTATTCATTACACTTAAACTTTTTCTAAATTTATTATTTATTATAAAATATTTTTTTATTCAGTGGGGTCAATTGACCTCACACCCTCCTATGTGGCTTCGCCCCTGGTCACAAGGAGAAGGAGGTGGAGGTGGAGGTGGAGGTGGGGCGAGTAGCAACCATGAAGGCGGGGCGGAACCAGTAATTGGGAGGGACTAAAATATTTACGAAAAAAATATGTTATTAATTAAATAATTAATTATGTTATTAAACATACAAAAAAATAGGAAAAATATTTATTGTACCTCATATTTTCTAGTAAATTTTTTTATATGTATATATATAGACACGAGTAAAAGGCATATGAGATTGACCTTATATAAGAATAGGGCTTATATAAGGTCAATTATTCAAAACTACGTCGTTTATTAAAAACACATCTATTTGATCTACTGAGAGTTTACTTTCTCTCAAAATATATGTCCATTGTTTTTCTACACTTTCTCGTGTTCTTTTGTCAGTAATTAATCTTCCATGAGTGTAATGGTATAATCATCAATTAATTAAGAGTTTGGTATATCAAGCCATTCTCCATGTTCTAACGCTTGTGTGCTAGGCTTGTTGGATTTGGGCTACATATTTATGAAAAAATTACGTCAGAGATCGGAGTGGGTATAAAAAACTATCCCTGTAAATTGTAATAAACATTGTACCTGAGTATATTAACTAAGAATTAAGTTATTGAATAATCGTATATTAACAAATAATATACATACTATATGGAATATATGCCGAAAGAAACAAGGGAAAAATTTGAGGAAGATTATCAAAAATGTATGTATGATGGTTGAAAATTCAAAACAATTAATCCTTTTTTTTCTTCGAATTTTTGTGAAGTTTATAATAACATTAAAAAAATCATGTTGCTAAAAATTTAAAATAGGCATATTGACGAGGGATATCACAAAGGAGGAGTCTATTTTTAATGTTATTTAATTTATTTTTTTAGGGAGCATTACTTGAGGAGTATCGATACACTTATCAAAAAAACTCTCACAAGGAGACACGCATCATTTTCTATCTCCTTTTTATAACAATTTTAGCCATCATAGTATTATTGTTACTTAAGTTATGAATATTCAGTAAGCATCGTTTTGAAGGATAGAGTAGCGTAAATGAAGTAAGGAGACGGTAAACAGATTCAATAGTTAACTGTTTTTAATTATTTATGTTAAAACAACGTAGTTTTGATTAATTGACCTTATATAATCCCTATCTCATATGCTTTTCCCTCTCTCTCTCTCTCTCTCTCTCTCTATATATATATATATATATATACACACATTGATTGTTGAATATTCCATCCATTTTAAAATATGGGTAAATTTGAGATATTTTCAAATTTAGACTTTAATGAATTCAATTAATATTAGACAAATAATTAAACTAACTAAAAAGTACTACTAATTATAAGATTTATTGTTATTAAAAGTTATAAATTTAAAAACATCTTGGTTTCATTAAGAAAAAATCAAAATTAATTTTATATTTTAAAATGGATATAAAAATATCAATAAAATTTGTTGGGATTATGAATAAAATTAATAAAAAGCTTAAGGGTGTAAGTAAAAATATTGAAAAATCAGACGGGGCCTTAGTACCGCCACTGCATGAAGGAGCATATGGAGATTGGGGCCGCCTCAGAAGGTGTTTTTTCCCTCTATTGGACGACAACTTTGGGGGGCAATCCTTAGTCAGAATAATGTGCAGAAGAAAGGGCATCAACTAGCGATAGATGTGTAATGAGTGGTTGAGTGAAGGGGACGATTAATCATTTGCTCCATTGTGAGGTGGGGAGTATCCTTTGACTATTATGTTCTCTCTGTGTTTTATCTCTGAGTAATGCTAATAACAATTAGCCATAAATTGCAGGCTTGACGGGTGATGAGAGTGAGGATTTGAAAAGGTGGAGGGAAGTATTTGATGGATGATAGTGAAAGAATGGAACAACCAGTGTTAGGAAGGTAAGGTGAGGCCGCTTCTCATATTTGGTTTATTTTCCAGGCTTTCCTTTTCTTTTCGCCGCATGAAGTGGATACGGGATTCATTGTACATTTTGTGTGATGTGTGATGTGAAGTAGACGATTGATTATTTACTCCATTGCGGGGTGACAAGGAGCCTTTGATTGTGTTCTCGCTGTGTGGTATCTCTTCGGGTACTGTCAAGAACAATTAGCTAGATGTTGTAGGATGAGGGTGAGGAAGGTGTGGAGAAGGCGGAGAGCAGAATTCAGTAGACGATATGGGAAGAATGGAACAAGCAGTGTTAGGAAGGGAAGGCACGATCGCTTCTCATATTCGGTTTCTTTTCCAAATCCTTCTTTAAAGTGTATCTGGGATTCATCATGCATTTTTTGTGTGGATATTTTGAGAGAATTTGTTCTGGAGACCTAATGTAGGTATGTTTTGGAGGTTTCTGGTATAGAGAAGGGTTGTGGTTTGTTTGTGGCATATGTTTGCCTTTATTTCCACTTCACCCCTTTTTGGCGAAATTATTCTTATAGCCACGCAAACGCACAAACACGCGCACACACACGCCCCTCCCCCCCATATATATAACTTCTTGCTATTCTACTAGACCCTGCTCATTCAAGTATGGTTGTCTTTCTTGAGTCAAGTCATGCATCGCATAACAAATTCAATTTTGGATTTCAGGGTAACTGAGTTGTGTACAGGATCTTTGCTCTTTTTTTTTTTGGATTTTTTAGATGAGGTCTCAATGAGGTAGTTTGTGCATGTCTTAACAGTTTGTGCATACAGAGGTTGGTATTCGTAGGATATTGATGGGTGCATCTTTCGGGGCTCCATTTTTTGCTGGTTTAGCAATTGTTTTGTAGGGGTCTGACTTTGAGTTCGTCCCACTTGGCGGCTGCTTTTAATGATTTTCTACTTGCATAAAAAGAAAAAGCTCAATTTTATGTAGCAATTCTATGTGCAATTTTCTTTTTGTTAGTCATCTTCTGTGGAAGCGCCACTTTTTTTCCCTTCTTGTTTTGTTTATATCCTCCAGTGCCATTATTATTTTAGTTGGTCTTTCAGATATCTTGTGCAGCTCTCCACTTCTATTTTTCTCATTTGCATCTCCTAAACACAAGTAAAATTTCAGCTGCTGTACGTGAGAGATTGTCAAATGGTTATTTACTTATTGCGGCAAGTGGAGGGCTGAACCAACAAAGAACAGGAGTAAGTGATATAAGTCTTGCTATTTACTACCTAGGCATTTAAATTTTGGCATATAATTTTTGCATCATCTTTTCTTCCTTCTCTACTTATATAAATGAAATAATACAATTGACTTCTTATCTCAACTGTCTAAGTTTGCAATCCATTTCTTGTATTCAGATTACTGATGCTGTAGTTGTTGCATGGATTCTGAATGCTACTCTGGTTGTACCTGAGTTGGATCATAATTCATTCTGGAAGGACAATAGGTGAATTGACATCTCATCAACTTACTTGAAATAAAATATGTAGGTTATTGTCCAGTACCAAATGCTCTAAAAGCTTAATACTTAGAAAATGAGCAATCAATGTATAATATTATGTAACACTCCACCTCACATGCAATCCATCTCTTGCACGTGGAGAGGGGATCCAAGGTGCACCATAATGCATGAACTGAGCGGAATCTAACTATACAAACAACATAAGGTGAAAGACTTTGACCCAAGATGTTATGATATCATGTCAAGTTACAATCTGTTCTATAAGCTTAAGCATTAGATAATTGTGCCAACGATTTTATCATGTTTTAACAGTTTGTTTTTATATATTGATACAAATTCATGAAACTATCCGGGATTTTAGTAATGAGAATTGATTTGGTATCATTTTCTTATTCAAACTCTTATATCAGTTATATGCCATGCAGTGACTTCCTCAACATTTTCGATGTTGATTGGTTTATCTCTTTCCTTTCCAAGGATGTCACTATAGTCAAAAGAGTCCCAGATAAGGTCATGAGATCAATGGAAAAGCCCCCATATACTATGCGCGTACCGAGAAAATCAGAACCTGATTATTATCTGGATGAAGTTTTGCCTATACTCTTGAGGAGACGTGTAAGAAGGCCATTTAACTCTATTATATTAAAGATGCTCATTGTTAGCTATACACTACTTATGGATACATACACTGCACCATTTTGAACTTTTGTTTGTACTATTCCTTGACTTGACTTTGAGAATTTCTAAAATGTAGAACTTAGAAAATGGTACCTCGTGGCGGATCCCTGTTTCAATAAAGCTATCTATTGACATCTATAATTTCTGATTAGTGCATTTGAAATTTTTTGCAGGTTGTTCAGTTGACTAAGTTTGATTATAGGCTTTCTAATGATCTTGATGAAGAGCTTCAGAAGTTGCGTTGCAGGGTTAATTATCATGCTTTAAGATTTACAAAACCTTTAAGGAGTATTGGACAGAGGGTTGTGATGAGAATGCGGAAGATGGCAAAACGCTTCATATCAGTTCACTTAAGGTTCGTTATATATTCACTTATTCAGTATTGAAAATCTTTTGACGTAAATTTATTTATTCATATTTGATAGATTATAGACCTTCAATAAATTCTTTGTACTCCTTAATTAGGGATAGGAAAATCCCTTTGATCTGTATATCACAGAGGCTACATCCTCTGAGAGTGATTTTCTGTTGCTAGTAGAAATAATATATTTTGCGTGTTTTATTACTTTTCTTCGCGTTGAAGATACTGATTCCAGTTTCCATCTGCACTTGCCCCTACTCTCCTTATTCCCCTCTGATTTTGACCAGCAAAAGAAAACAAGAGACCACGGTAGCGTTAGTATAAAAAAATACTAGTAGTAGCTACATTTAATGTGGATTTGAGATACTTGACTGGAGTTGGTATCGAACACAAGTACATGATCACTGCATGACCTGGGAAATAGGAAAGCATAATCATGGTTATCTATTATCATGTGGTATTTTTAATAGAAGATATATTATATTCTATATGTTTTACTTATTTAAAGAAAGAAAAAAACACAGATCTATGTCCACAATATTTTTGTTTTGACTTTTCAGGACTAATTAAAAATGGTGGTTTTTTCACCACATATGATTATTTAGAGAGTAAGCAGGCAACTACTTCTCAACTAGATTAAGTTTTTCTTATTTTGATTAGATCAAAATATTGAAAATCTTTGAATGCAAATAATAATAGAATATGGACTGCTGATTGTTCTGGTGTGAAAGGGGACTTACATGCTTGAATGCTCATACAAACATGGATCTAGGAATGAAATTATGTACTTCCAAATTTGGCAGATATTAAATTATAGAATATAATTATTAGTAATAGATGATATCAACTAAGCCCAAACCATTTTTATTTGCTCTTGAAATTCGAAAAACTGTAATTTCTCATAAAATCACATAAAACTTGGCAATTTCTATAGAGTCTGTGTTTTAAATGTTTTAGTGCTCTGTCCTTGATAATATCTCCTTGAAAAACTACTTGTTACTTAGATTTAATTGACACTTGCGTGTTCCAATGAAAGGTATTAGCTTTTGAATTGAGAAGTTTTGAAAATGAAAGTGTGTTGTCCTCAATCTTAGAATTGGATGATTATTAACATTATCTTGTAATCATAGCTTATAACATGAGCCTGATGTTAACTAATAGTTACTCGATATATATGAATGTAGATTATAATATTATTATAATCTAGCTATTTAGGGAAGGTAATATTTAGCTTTCATTATAGATCTAATTAGAGCCTTAATTGTAGTTTGATTGTAACAGAATATAATATATATACAATAAAATGATGAGAAGGATTTAACATCTCATATTCACCAGTTTCTTTGTTTTCTCACAACCCTAAATATGGGTTTCAACTTGGTATCAAAGCACTGGGTGTGCAAGGTCTTGGCTCAAATTTTCTGGGCCACACAATTGTCTTTATATTAATTTAATAGTGCAAATGCACTTTAATTTCTCCATTCTCTATAAAAAGTTGTACTTGAGAGGAAGTGCTAGCATGATATACATTGTTGGACCCTCCATCTAACAACTTAAGCTTTTAGATGAGTTGGTTACTTAACATGGTATTATAGCGGGCTATCCTTGGGCCTAATTAAACACTTTTCTTAGCCTTCATTATTACCCACTTGCAACCCATTTCTTAAGGGTCAAAGTTTCCCATTTCTTAACTAGTACTACTTATTAATTTGGCCAATAGTTACTCGTGGTTTACTAGATTTCTTATGGCCTTTTTTTGTGGCTTGTTTTGTGACTAACTTTTGGGCTTGTCTTGTGACCAGCTTCTTCTGGGCTTGCTTATCTTGTGTGAGTTTTCATATTCATCAAGTTCACGTGCAACCCTCAATTCATCGGGTTACACGTGAGGGAGAGTCCCACATTGAATAGCTTGAGAAAATATGTTTAGTATATAATGACTTAGGCCAACTCTTCTCATTATCAATTGGTTTTGAGTTAGAGAGCTTGATATCTTTATATTTAGACTTTGAGCCCATTTTATAAATATAACAATATATTTCACTTCTTCAGTCATAATACCCTTATTGATTTGTTGGATGCCTTCCTTTGATGATTTCCTTGCAAATCCCCATTGCACCACATTGCTTGTATTCAGAATGTAATTTGTATACATTTTAGCCTAATGAGTTTATATTGGATTGCCCAGTGCTACCTTGTATGTTTTTTCTTTTTTAGTTTTTTAAATTAATATTATTTATTTTTATCTATTTACATGATAGGTTTGAACCTGATATGCTAGCTTTCTCTGGTTGTTACTATGGTGGGGGTGATAAAGAGAAATACGAGCTTGGTGAAATAAGGAAACGTTGGACAACATTACCTGTGAGATTACTATTCTCCGTGATTTTCTATACTTCGTTTAACATAAAATATGCAGTCATTTTGAGATGTTATAATAATGTGATCTGATATCTGTGATCTGTTGCTTCATGAAGGGGGGTATTTTGGAATTCTCTCTTAAGCTAAACAATTTAATTATTTATTTCCCACCCTGGTACAGGAGACAACCCCTGACGAGGAGCGAAAGCGAGGGAAATGCCCCCTTACACCTCATGAAGTGGGGTTGATGCTCCGGGGACTTGGTTTTGAAAATGACACATTCCTTTATGTTGCATCTGGTGAGATATATGGTGGAGAAGAGACTCTTCGACCTCTGCGAGAGCTCTTTCCAAACTTCTACACCAAGGAGATGCTTGCCAGGGAAGAGCTGCAACCGCTTCTTGCCTTTTCTTCTCGTCTTGCTGCCATTGACTACATTGTTTGTGAAGATAGTGATGTCTTTGTCACCAACAATAATGGAAACATGGCAAAGATTCTTGCTGGTCGAAGGTATGGTTTAAAATTTCAGTTGTGCTGCTGCTTGGGTACCTCGAGCAAATAAAAATTCTGCTGATGTTGCCACACACGATGATATGGTTGACAGTAGTACTTTAGAAACACAAGAAATATGAGTTAATAATACTTCTCAAAAAATGAAAAAGATGTACGAGTTAATATAAGTAGAAGTGTAGAACATAAATGCAACAAGTAAACTATATATGGCAAACTGATATAAAAGGCACCTAGGAGAAGTAGTATTAGAGTCTTTAATATTGTAGAACTGCTATTATGCTTATTTTAATTACTTCAAAAAGTCCCAAATGGTTTAAAGACCATTCCTAGGAAATTTCCATTAGTATCAAGGTACATTCAGGGGCATATTTCTATCTGGCACCTTAAAATTTAATTCATTTTAACATTTCACTTTATTTTGTTTATAGCTGTTACATATATATTATGTTGCTTTCGTTGTGTTGGGAGTCCATTGTCGTTGTGGTTATTTAGAACTTAGAATTTACTTGTTCAGTATTTAAACAAACAGTACAAATTCCTATTGTGGATGGATGGCTTGGCTGCCCTTTAACCACTTAGCAAGATCGACTGTAATTAGAAGATGACTAAAGTACTTTTCTTGGTGTCCGTAAAAAGTTATACAAAATTTTCAGTTTATCTTCTCTTTTAAAGTGGTGAACACTAGGTAACCAGGACATGGATCTGAATTAAATGTCTATTATAGCCCAACTAAAACATTAGTAAATAATTATTAAATAGCAATGTTTTTTCGCTAGATAGAATCTACTGAAATGGTAGGTGATAGCTACTACTTATCAAAATAATTATAAATGATATTAACTAGAATGGAGTGCTTGTTAGGTCAAAATAACAAAATACATTTGTTTAGTCTTACTCCTATCCACAAGGAGAACATCTACTTGTTGGAAACTTTTAGTATAATTTGTATTTGAGTGAATGTTACTTGATGTTGAATATAAGAGCATTTCCTCAAACTTGGTCCATGCCGTTTTGTTTAATTGTACTATCAACAGTAGTTTGAGTTCTTAGATTGTCATTTCGACTAGCTATCTACTTATGCTTTTCTTTTCATGGGTCAAAGGAGGTATACGGGGCATAAAAGAACCATCAGACCAAATGCGAAAAGATTAAGTGCTTTATTCATGGCACGTGATCAGATGGGCTGGGATACATTCGCAAGAAAGGTAAAGTCATGCCAACGAGGATTCATGGGAGAACCAGAAGAGATGAGACCAGGAAGGGGTGAATTTCATGAGTATCCAGCTTCTTGCATCTGCAAGAAACCGTTTAAGTACTCTCGTGTCAAAAGCAACTATGATGAAGATTGGTCCTCCAGAAAAGCTCCCATTGTACCCGAGACACGGGCCGAATATGAATACAATGGAGATTATCCAAGTGCAAAAACTTTGCAGAGAGTAAATAACACGAGCATGGTAGAAGTGTCAGTGCCATCTTCAACAGAAGAAGCTGATGATGATGATTTTTTGGCTGATTAGGTGGTTAAGAAAACCCAGAAAACATTTTTCCAGCTTGAAATTGATTTTCAGATAGGTGAGCTATTATTTAGCTGTCGTCATTTTTTCTCCAGTATGCTACTTCTTATCATTTCAATTTTTTTAACCCAGCATGGCATTGCAGGGTGAGTTACTGGTGTCAGAAAGCTGGCATCTGGATTATCTATTTTGGATCACTGAATGATGAACTGGATATGTATAGATGTGTTTTGTAATTCCTACTGAACTGCAATTGTTCATATGTAATTTTGTAAGGTATGGTAAAAGTATGCTTCTTACCTTTTATAAGGTACGGTATTGCTCAATGTTATAATGGCATTTAGCGTCTGTTTCACATGCTAATTGGCATGTCAAAGTATTTATATTTATCCAATTCAGTACCATTCGAGGGGGGAGTTTTGGCGCAATCGATGTACATCCTGAAGATTTTTTCTTAGCTGCTTTAACAAATTAGATAGATTGATTGCAGGAAAAACAAAGTCCATTCTAAAACATCGTAATGACAAAATGAAAAAATTAGGACAAAAACAATACCAAATCTCTACCTCTTTCAATGCTTTACTATTTTCCAGAACCACCTATCCTATGATCGTTGTTGTTATAAGATCTACGACTCTCCTCGTACTTATGATTCACCTTCTGAGACATCGTAATGACAAAACAAAACCCTACATTTTTAAATGAGACTACTCCTTCAATGTTTTACTATTTTCAACAACCTATGATCTTTGTCATGAGATTTACGACTCTCATATCCTATGATTCACCTCATATCCAATAATCAATCATTGTTACGAGATCCAAGACTCAACCTCATATCTAACAGGAGGATAGCAAACAGCAAAATAGGAAATTTTCTGGACAATATACAAGTGCATAGAAAAAGATTCCCTGTTATTAATGAACTAACAATGAGCAAACTTTTCCAACATTTAAGTTTAGGCTGCCACCTTTTCATGAATCCATTTACCATATTAGGGAATATCATACACCATAGAATCTCATCAACAAATGCAAATATGATAAAAATTGACCAATCTTTTTATGAAAAATACAAAAACTTTCTGCAACTTCAATTCAACATGTTGATTATCCATATACATCCTATCAAATCAAGGCGGAATCTAGGAGATCACATCATAATTCTGCAAAGAACTAAATTAATATGAATATCTACGACCTAGATTCTACAGCTGAAGTACCGGGAAGCATATTTCCTGATTTTATCCCCTACTATAAATATACAAAAACATTAATGCCTTGGTCTTCAAGTTTCTTGAGCTGTGTCATACCACATCATCCTTCTACGTGGCAGCTCTTCTCAGCCATGGTTAGTGTTCCCTGTTAAATAATCCAGCAGCCAGTCAGCCATACAAGTCATGCACAATCAAGCAGTTAGTTTGAACCATGTGACGCTACATCACTCGAAGAGATCTCATATACAACTCTAGAATTTACCTTTGGCATTACTCCTGTTCTGGCTTCTTTGACTTTTGTCATGTGGAACAGATGGCATCTTTGAGATGATCAGAGAGCTCTGCAACCCCTCTAATAACTGTAGGAAACAAAATCAGAAAGCCATACGACATAGAAGCCAGGGTCTCAATCTTCCTAATGCTATTGAATTCATTATTAGAAATCTGATCTTTCACATATTAAAATTACATCCAGATACCGTAAAAAACCAAACAAAAAAACAGTTTAGGCAACAATAACAGAGAGGAGCACTTGAGCCTGGATCAGTTAATTGACTAAAACAAAATTATTACACAAGAAGCTATAAAAAACAAGAAAGAAACAAAATGTCACAAACATACCCTTGATGTTGGCTGAATTTTACGATTGGATCTACGGGGCTCAACAACCTCGGGAATCAACTTGTCCTGAGGTTCAACTTTTTTATTCAACCTTCCACCAGTAGCTGCAAGTTTTCCTTTATTCAGTCGTTTAGATTTGGCGTTTGATGAGAATACTTTCTTAGGAGCAACCTGTGGAAGACCTAGCGAAGATACTAAGGTTGGGCCTTCAGATGTATCCTGAGAATTGGAAAAAGATCCAAATTCCATCAGGCTCTGCTGACCTGAACTTTTCTCCTCATTGCTGATAACATCCTCTGGTATTTGATCCTTTGTCGTAGTGGCATCATGTGGAGCTGCTGGAGCAGATTTGGCAGAGGTCAAGTTACCCTTCTGAGGTTGTGCTCTAACTGAAGAGCTTGGAGGTTTCCCAGACCTAAGAACTTTGGTTTTGTCATCAGCAGCTTGCCTTTCCTTGACATCAATTTTTGAATTATTTTTCCACCCACGAGATCCTGATCCTTGAGGCATCAAATATCTTGCAAATTTAACTGAATCATTTGTGTTTATATTCTTACTGCTCTGGTCCGAATCAAAATGTTTGCTTACATCCATGAATTTTCGTTTCTTTCCAGGTTTAGGAACACCAAAAACCACCCTTGAACCTTCTTTCTGCAAACCAGTTCTCACTGTTCTCTGTGCATCAACTTTATTTTCATGTCTTGTATTCTTACCAACATTAAATTCTTTTTCATTGACAGATAAAGGCAGTGGTCTTGATTCTTCATGTTTCTTTGATTCCACAAGATCAACACCTCTTGACATCTTGTCCTTCCCTTTAGCCTCCATAGTAGAACTTCCCAGCTTCACACGTTTTTCCTGTGGTGCATCACCCTGAATCTAAAAAGGTGTTAAACTCGAAATAATGTCAATATATATTTTTCCATCGAAGAACAGAGCATATAATCATGAAAGCATAGGACCTGGGAAGGGGACTGCTGCCTTGCACTGGACCACTCGATCCACTCCCCATCCTTCCAAGTAAGGGTTGGCCGAAGATGCCATGCTCTTACAGCTGATGTGTCTTCCAGAGCTGCAAATAAATTGTAGAAAAAATCTCTCACTACCACGGGAAAGTGGAAACAGTAAAAAATGCATTACTGAGTATGTCTCTGTAGTTCAATATAATAGAACACATATACCTGGAAAATGGATTGTTAATGTAGTTTCATCATTCTTGTTTTTCTCTTTCACTATTCCCTCACACCAGCTTAACACAAAAATTACAAAAAGAATGTAAGACATTGAGAGGTAAAAGATCAGTCTAAGTTCAAGTTTCATAAAAGACGCACAGATATGATGTATTGTTGCTGAGCGATAAAACTTCTTATGCACCTAAGATGGAAAAGAATTTGTGCTAAAGTCATAACACCAAACATGACGTTTCAACTTTTGCAACAAAATGTCTATATAGTCATTTCTTTTAGAGAAAGTTGGATTCAAAATACAAATACAACGAGAATCCATAAAAACAGAGAAACAAAGGAATTCTTATTCTATAACCTTTGCAATTCAAAGTTTATACATTGGTTATGATGGTTAAAAGCAGAAGTTTTTTATCCTGGGAAAAATAATATAAAAAATTAGCAGATACTTGTGTAAGATAAAGAAACCATACAAGCTCAGAACTAGCAGGTTTCCGAGCCTTTTGATACAGGTCAGTAAAATAATGGTGACAAATACAAGTATTATGAATTTAAATACAGGGATTTTTTTCCATCAATAAGGTTGTGGATGAGAATGGGCCCTAATAAGGAGAGAGATTTGAGTAGGGGGCTTGCTGGGAGATTTGAAGCTTAATAATATTAGTTGTACAATTCAAAAGGATGTGCTTACCAATCTTGCATCCATGCATCAACTTTGTCTCCAACCGACCAAGTATAATCCATCATTGCCGCTCTACGTCTCTTCTTAGTTCCGTCAAGGCGCATGGTAGTCGCAGGATGAGCAATGCGAATTTTGGGTGCCTTAATACCATCACCTTCAAGTGACACCCATTCCTTTAAATACCCTGACCCTAAAATATTATGAGCATGTATATAAGTATTAAGAATTAAAAGATAAACTAGATTCAAAATATTATAATACGCATCATGCATACGTGAACTTGTCGACTCATCACTCATATCACCTTGCTTCTCTTAACATCTACTGAATTTTGTTTTAATTATTCTGCTATACAAAGATAATGACTAATATATGCAACAGCTATAATACTTGACATGTAAAGCAAGCTTGATGTTTGAGAAAACATACTAGTACAGAGATTAAAATAAATTCATAATTATACAATAGATGAAGTGCCAATAGGAAATGAGGCTTTATGCATCCCTTGTATGTTAAATTTTATTATTTCTTTCTCAGGCATCACAATGCATGTCTTTCTGATATTCTACTTGCATGTTTAAAAACAAAATTTCAATTCTGAACCATACACCAGTTCAGTCCATGCCAGCTTACCTTCATCTGCTTGGAGTTCAGTGTAACAGACAAAAGCTTTTCCATCATTTAAATTCAAAATATTAGCTGAATACCATGCTGCTTTACAGTTACCACCATCTTTAAAAACCTAAAGCATGACATGGCCAGGTTAATATAATTGTAAACATAAAACAGCATGCAGATAAAAGATACACCATATTGCTTAATAAAAGGAATTCCTGAAAACAAAGAAACACCACATATGAAGGAGCTGCAATGTAAAGCTAAAAAACAAAAGAACTTGTAGCAGTCACGTTCAGTCCACAAACCTCAACAAGGCAACCCTCCTTCATCCCGTTCTCAATCGATGTCCCAGATGCACTTGTATTCGCATCTTCAGCAATAACAGAAGCAGATCTTGATCCAACCTCCAATTCAGGAACACCAACAACGTTTTTGGCCAAGTTAGATGCTCTGTGACCTTGTTGAGTCCTAAAAGAATCCTTTTCAAAACTTGTAACAGTACCTGAAATACCATCAATTAATAAATGACCCCCCATCAGACCCTTGAAAATCTCTTCTAAAAAAGATGACATACCAGGTTTCATGGCCTCCTCCATAACAGACGGTCCCACTTTGGATTTTTCAGTTGAAACATTACAAAGCTCTTCAAAACTAACTGTCTTAGGTTGGTCACTATCCAAAGTGTGTGATTGTGCACCCTTTTTAGATCCCTGGGGACTTTTCCAGTAGTCCACTGGACCAGATTCTACCAACTTACTCAAAGGCAAAGGATCACCAATAGAAACAATTTTTCCTGCTTGAGATACTGCTTCTGCAGCTAATTCAGCAGCTTTTACTATGGCATCTAAGTTTTCAGCATGTTTTGAGGCAGCTGAAGCAGCTTCAACCCTCTTCCTAGCTGCTTCCCTGGCAACGGCAATGATTGAACTGGGATACACACTTCCATCTCCATCCTTGAAAACAGACGAAGGGGTAGCATTCCCTGAACTATTGGGAACATTGCAAAGAGTTCCGGTATTACGTGTTGAATTTACAGTTGCATTTGAGACGGATACTTCTTCAGCCATTAGTTTTGCTTGGACTGCAACATTTGATGCAATCTTAGCCACTGCAGCTGCCGCCTTTGCAACAGAAGCAGCAGCTGCTATTGCCATAGCTGCAGACGCAAGCTTAGCTTCAACATCAGATGCCAAACCAGAATTCTTCTGATTAACCAACTGGCTCCAAACATCATGGCAGTGGCCAACAGCAGCAGCAGCATGTGAAGCAGCAGCCTCTGCTTGTAGCTTAGCCTCCTCGACTGTATTTAATGTCTCGTCTGAAAGTATACTCTTCTTCTCCACATTCTGACCCACTCTTCTAGGTTGATCACTAAAGGATGTAGGAGATAAAGCTGCAAGATATTTACCGGAATTGCTTGTAGATACGAAGCAAGCAGGAGTTGCGCCGGCAACTGACGCAGAGGAAAGATTACTAACAATAGCAGTGGGGACTGTATCTGTCTGACTTTGAGCAAGTAAAGTCATTTGGCCAGCCAACTCGGGAACAGGTGCCCTTTTAGACAAATGATAACCAACACCAGGTCCACATGCTGATGCTGTCTGACTTAAAGTTGGTAATGGGATTTGACCTAGGCCCTCACTTGCAGGAACCTTCTTTCTCTTTCTAGACTTAGGATCAGCAGAATGCTGACTAGATGAAACTGTCACCTTTTTCACATCAGGCTGGGAAGAAGTCCCAGAAGAAACACTAGCATCCCCACCACTATTAGCAACAGCAGGAAGAGATGCATGCTTAGTGGCAGGGAAATTTGGCACAGATGGATCTTTAGTAGGGGTTAGTTTCACAGGTTCTGTATTAGGAAACACAGAAAAACGAGCGTTGACATCAAAGGGAGAAGTTTGTGGAGAAGCCACCCATGGACCAGGAAAAGGAGTCTGAGAGAGCCAAGAGGGGCTATGCCCAACAAAATTCCTTACACCCGTGGCCTGATAAGGATGCAATGGAGAAAGTGGTTGCTGATAATCAAGTAAACCTCTTGACATGCTACTGGACTGCAAACCATCACAAGTAGGGCTAGATACATTCCAAAGAGGCGACGAGAGCGGAATGATAGGATTAACAGCTGGTGATGGAATACCCTTGCTGCTCGCTCGACCAGCAGGTGAAGAAAGAACTTTACTTTGAAGTGAACTGTGTTTAACTGGTCGTTCTGGAGCTTTGCTACCTGCAATTCTCAATTCTGAAATACAATAAGACAATGGCCAAATCTATACAAGAACTGAACTTTAGGATCCTGAGATACCTGAACGAGATTGCACAGGGGTTTCTGAGTTGCTGGCATGTGATTTCTGACCACGAACCTTTTCAATACAGGCACGCCATGCGGGCTCCCAAAGACTCCCACCACCCTCTGCAAATGCAGTATGTCACGCTGATCACAAGTTCACATAATTATATAAAGGTGCAAAGCAACTACATCTAATAGCCTAATACACTAACCAGATGGCCCAAAAGCTGAAATCATACAAGCCTCATCAGGTACAGATTCTTGTCTGCAACAACCAGCAATTTTAAGAAAATATAAATTTAACTTCATACCAGGTATATCTGAAAAGCTAATTTAAATTTTGTTGAACTAATTATATGTCACTGAGAGCTTAATTAATTTCCACATACGATTTTCACTACATACACATATTCTTGATTAGGATCACAGGAATCCTGCCCTCCCTCCTTCCCAAACAGATCCTTTTGTAACACTCGAAAACAAAATCTAGGAATTCAAAATTATCATTTCGGCATAAGTTAAAGTTATCCATAAAACTGAAACCTCAATCACAATGAGCTTCTCTAAATAATCCTTCTTACAGGCTTTATGTTCAGTAAACAATTGTATACTTCCCAGCCCCAATCTTCAGTAACATTTGAGGAATAAAATCACGGTATTGGAAAGTAACATTTTCTGCTTCATTGCATGTATGCCATTCGTATGTCAACCTTAAGAAACTAAAATGAGACCCTTACTAAGACTACAAAAGTAAATACCACAAATTGCTTAATTGAACCCTTCCATTTATGTTGATGCAATGTGCTTATATAGCTAAGAAATAAAGAACAAGACTCACATCAGAGATCCATAAACAAGTATCTGAGCTCGCAACTGTACTTGTTGTAGATCCGTAAAAGGCTGCTGAAAGAATGCAGCTGGAGGAACTGAAGTGTTCAAATCCGGAAGATTGGATGTAGGAGTAGGAAGGACACCACATGCTTTTGTACCATTTCGTTCGACATCACCACAAGACTTCAACTCTTCAAATTGCACAATCTGACCAGTCCCAGGAGAACCCATGACCATCATTGCTTTATCCACTTTTTCAGACTGTCTCAGAGGTGTTGTTTCCTTCACATGGTTTCCTTTCTTAGCATTTTCTCTTGCTGCTGCCTTGCCAGAACCTCGCCTAGGTTTACGATCAGGGGTCCCTTTCACACCTGCATGTTTTATCACCCCTACAGATGCTTGAGCATTTCCATGAGAAATTTCTGGCACCGTCTTTACATCAATCTGAGAGTGATCAGATGTCAAAGGAGATCCCTCATCATTCTTCATTACAAGTTTATTAAAAAAAAAGCATTAGTTAAGAATAAGGAAAAAAAAGGGATTAAGAACTAAAAGGTAAGGATTCAGCAATCAAGTAATAAAATATATATATATATATATATATATATATATATATTTACCGTTGATATTTTCTGAACTTGGCCACTGGGAAATGATTGCCAACTTTTGCCTGTTTCTCCTTCAGATAGACCACTGAGTCTGACCTCAAAGGTAAAGCTTCTCTCTTCTTTGGAGGCATCCTTTCCCGTCTGCAAGGAAGCCAACTTAACATTTTCACCGGTATCACGGGTTGCCTCAGAATGCAGGACACTGTCAACTGTTGTCCGTTTGATTGCCCCTTGCTGTCCTTTTTCACTTAGCGGAAGCTCAGTGCAACTGATGACAGTGGGGGATTCACAATTATCTTTTACCAAATTATCAGAATTGTCTCCATCTTCATTCATACAGTCAGTAACACATTTGGATGAACAGGCAAGAGCAACAAGAGCTTGACTTTCATCTGATAAATCAACTACAAAATCCAAACAAGTAATCAGAATAGAAACACAAACAGGAAATGACAAGCTATTTGACTACTAGAATTGAAGGAGACAAATTTCTTTGATAACCAATAAAACATACTCCATTACTAAAATAGTCTCTCCAAAGTTCAAACAATACAGATTCAACATCCACATCCAAAGTGCAAAAAGGATAATAATAGTAAAAGCACAATAATAGTCTTAAGCATACCCTTGGTGCTAGGACCAATTTTCCCTGTGGTTTGTGTTCCAGATGCCACGATAGTTTCATGATCCTTTTGGCAGCAAGATTCCACCATGGACACTGATATAGCTTCTGCAGGAGCCACAATTTTGTCTGATAGTACCACTGCATCTGAGGACGATAAATATTGCACATCAGTTTGAATAACGGGTCAACATTGAATTTTTTTCCCCTTCACAAGTAGACGTGCATAAACGTAATAAAAAGGTCTCTTTTTTGGGGTGGGCGGGGGGTGGGGGTGGGGGTGGGATAAACTATTAAAAAATAATTGGAAATTAATGAACAAACAAAAGACAAAAGTGGAAGAGAGAGAGAAAAAGGAACATAATTACTAAATCACCTGTGACTTCTACCAATGCCACTTCAGCATTTCTTTGCATCAATATTTCTTTAAAGTTTTCACAACCAGC
This sequence comes from Panax notoginseng, assembly GCA_016801055.1. Lineage (NCBI taxonomy): Eukaryota > Viridiplantae > Streptophyta > Magnoliopsida > Apiales > Araliaceae > Panax > Panax notoginseng. Next base: position 235,342,184 of record CM029014.1, read on the forward strand.
TGCTTCAGTGCCCTCAACCTGTTTAACTGTCGAATCAAAAAGATCAGGACACACTTCCAACTTCTTGGAGCACTCTTGAACTGCTGCTTGGTCCCACTGACTTGCTGCATTACAGATATCCATAATCAGGGACTGAATAACCGTCTCATGTAGTATTTCCGTAGCACAGTTAAGATGTGTACCTTTTCCATCTTCAGACACAGAACCTTCAGGAACAGGCTCTACATCAGTTGCCATTTGTAAAGACTTATTCAGGCCTGACAAGCTTGCATCTTTATGGACTTCAATAACCGTTTCTTCAGTTTCATCGGTGCCCATAGATAACACACCTAGTACTGTTGACTTCTGCCCATGATTATGGGAAGTAACTTCATCAGCAGTAGCACCAGTCCCAGGAGACATTGGAAGACCATTCAGTTTGTCGCACGACAATAAGTTTTTGTCTTTCACAACAATGTTTGATTCTACATAGCAGAATAGAAATGCACAAAGATTTGAATAGAATGTAATTCAAAAAATCAATACTTCTTAAAACCAAAAAATGAATTTTAGTACCCACATTAGATGTTTGAACATCCAAAGTAAATTAGAAAACCAAAAATCAATAATTTAATGATATACCTGGTTCATTCCCGGTGGAACTATCGAATTCTGATCCATGGGTTGTCACAATATTTCCTTCACTAAATTCATCAAGACACAAGGATCCAACAACCCTGCATTGCATGTCACTGGATTCTGGAGGCAACTTTGCATTCTCTTTCTCATGGAAAGGAACATCTTGGTCACAGTTATGACCACCAACCTGCTCAGAGGAAAGAATTTTTTTATTCAGCTGCATGGATTCACCAAGCATGAGAGGCATATGACCTTCAGGAAGAAATTCTTCTTTATGGAACCTAGGAGTGTTATTGACATCGCTTAAATTCTGAGTTGAAGATTGTTCAGTAAGCAATTTCGCTGAAGAGCATGATACCGTCAAACTAGAAAGATCTCCAACATGATTAATGCCACTTCCATCACCCTGTTCAATAAGTGTATGATCTATCCCAGGTAACACAGATGCCTCCGTCAACACCCTTCTATCCATTTCGTTGTCACTTCCATGAAACTTCTCCTTTTCCTTTTCCACAACAGACCCTATTTCCAGCTCTTGACAGAAAGAATTTCCTCCCTTAGTATCACCAACCTCATTGTTCTTCCCCTCCAGACTATCCATTTGATTGTCACTACCAAAACCCTTCCCCTTTTCTTCAACAGAACTAATATCTAGCTCTGGACAGGTAACCTTAGTGTTGCCAACCTCAATGGCCTGCCCCTTGGGACTCCCATCAACTAGACAAGTAACAGGTGAGTCCTCAAGCAGAGAACCTTGATGCTGCTTACAAATCTCTGGGCCTTCAGTACAAACCATAACTTCAAAATTGCAACTTTGAGTAGGTTCTGAGGGACTAACATCATTTTTGCACCCTTCCTCAATTTGCAAGTCACAATCCCCCTTCATCGGTACTTCGGAAGGTTCCTCTAAAGTAGTGATATTGATTTCAACTTTTTGCTCTACAAAAGATTCCAACCTTGAAGGAACACTGTGAGGATCTTCTACGATGTTGGTACAAGTTTCATCCACAGTTCCACTAGATATTTGACCAACCATATCGTACTCTTTAATCTGGACATTGCGTTCCTCTATTCCTTCAGAAATCTCTTTAAGCAAACCATCAACATTTTCAAAACAAACATCAGTAACCTTATATATACTCTCCTGATCGTTCAACTCCACAGAGCTTGCAATAACATTATGTGAAGAGGAGCTTGTGTTCCCAATATGTATCCCAGAGACAGAAGGGAGTTCTTTCACGTCAACCAAAGATTCCTTTGCCAAACTATCAACTTCCATGTGGTTAGCATCATCACATTTTCTATCTGAATCCACATTCCCCTCACTCACAATTACACCACTGTAAACATGTGACTCAACTTCACCAAAACTTTTATAAACAGGGGGATCATCTTTTTGAGCTTCTGAAGTACATTCAACAATAGGATTCTCAGCTCCAATACTCTCATTCCACCCATCCAGAAAATCATCTGGTGGTAATGCAGGTTGTGAGTGAATAGCATCCTCCATCTTATCATTTTGCTTCAAATTAGGCTCCATTTTGTTAGTCAACCTACCCAATTCATCGCCAGCATCTGATTCCTCGATAATAGTTTCTCCCAGGATCCTTTCTTCCTGCCCAACAGATTTTAACAGCATTTCAACAGATTCTGAGGATGTCGCCTCAGACCAAACATTGTTACGCCTTGAAATGGAACAAGATTCTGTTGCGCTTGAACTAAATTCTATTCCACTACTTCCCCGAGAAAAATCCTCAATCCACTGATTGTCTTCCTGATTTGAAATGCCAAGAAACACTTCGTTCTCGACCAAACTATCAAATCTTAGGTGACCCTGGAGGCTGTCATCAAAATCAAACTTAGGAAGAGCATAATCACGCAACACGGGGGATAACTTGGAGCTCCCTTCACCAGCTAATTGAAGATTATGGCCTTGAAAATCATTGTCGTCATAATCCATCGGTATATGCCTACAATATATAAATGTTGGCGCAAATGAATAGAAATCAAAGGTTATGTACATAAAATATATCAGCCCAGTTGCTAAAGTTAAAATCATAATAAATAAATAAATAGAGAAATATATATGTGTAAGTTCATACAAGGCTCCAAAAGTAAAAAAAATAATTATTCAAATTAAATTTAAACCATGATTTCTAGTTGCTTGACTTGACTTTTTCAGTTGCATTTTTCCTTGAACTTGAGGCTGCAATTGTTTGCATATATTGCGAGATAGCAGGAAAAACATGCATTATCAAAAAAATACCTTTTAAATAAAAAAGATACTGCAGCACACTATGCCAATAAGGAGGTCTAATGATTCCACCCACCCAACTCCTGTTCCCTGTATACACATCCACACACAAACACACACACACACAAAGAAACTAAAAAAGCTTCATCCAAAGATGTATCAGATTTCTCTACAAGCTTTCAGCTTAGAATACAAAAACCTCGTATGATGACAGTTCAAAATAGTATTACAATCTGTCAACTAAGATGTGTGTGATGGAGATAATCAACTGTGCATATCATAAAATATAGATCATGATTAATTATTTATATACTTAAGCTTCAAAAACTTTTGACAGGTAAGTTTTCAAAAGTTAATAGAAGAATATATAAGTGTTCTCAAAAAAAGAGTGGGCAGAAGATAAGGGTATCTTAATTTAAGCCCCCCAACTTAATTCTCATTTATATCATGATAATTTATATTCATCGAGGTGCCATTAATGATTATGGAGTAGCTAATAAATGTACATACACACACATACATATATGTAAAGAGACAAAAGGGAAGTGTTGTTGTGGGAATGACATAGACAGGGATAGTGGACATTTTATTGCTTAAAAGTATGAGTGATGTGTTAGAAAAAGTAAAAAAGTAATGCAGACATTAATGATAGAAAACATGGGAAAACATAATATAAGTGGGAAGTTGACATATATGTATATAAATTTAAAGCATGAACAAAGGAAATAAGTGTTTTATCAACATTTTAAGTAAAAAAATTGGTAATGTTTCTAATATAGCGATGGACAGAGAGAAAAAAATACAGAACTAATATATGTGATGTAACAGCTAAATTTAAGGATATATCATAGCAAAAAAGTGAACTGGCACATGATCTTTTTCGGAGGCCTTCTGATTAAAGAAAAGGGGTATAGAGAGAAGGCTATAGATAGGTTAAGAGAAGAGAGACTATCAGTCGAACCAGTACTATATGCCATGCATTCGCTATTGTTTACCTTTTTAATGATTTATAACATGCATTAATCAATCATCATTAAAATTGAATCTTACAAATATGTAAACTACACTCTATATTGGGGGAAAGAGGTGGGGCTATAATCAGTGTTATCATATTTGTTCATACAGCCAACCAATGGCAATCCAGTTCATTCAGTGTTATCACAAATTTCTCAGAATTATGGTCAGTAAAATTATATACATTTCATATTATTGTTCTATTATCTAAGAAAATACTATTTGTAATACTACGAGCCACAGAATTTCCCAATTCTAACACAAGGTACTTATTAGATCAAATAAACTCATTTGAACAAATAGAATGATTTTTCCGTATCAAAACTAATACCATTTCATGAATAAAATGCGACTAATTAACCCACCAATAAAATTGTTTACAAATAACATCTTGTTCATCAAAACATATAAATGTTGACTAATCTAGCTAACATCTTGTTGGTAAATGAAATAGTTGAAAAATAGAAAAAATGGAGAAAGTTTCCTTCTAGAATCAAGGTGGGGCAATTGCCTACCTTCATTACCAATTATGGATCATTTGATATTGGGATTGCCAAATATGGCGAACAAATCATCGAATCAGTTGAAGGGGGGGGGAACCCTAGATGAATCAGAGACAAATCAAAGACAAATCAGATACGAAAAACCCTAGACAAAACATACCTCCACAGTGCAATAACTGCTCTTTATAATCTATACCAGACTACCAGTTCAATACTAATCAGCGTCTAATAACATAGATTTAAACTGTCCAGCAAGACTGTTTCATTCTTATGGCAGCGAGCTTTTTCAAGAGAGTGAAAGGCAAAGCATATATAGAAACTAGTATAGAAGAGAGACAGAAGGATAAAAATCAAGAGTTTATTTCGGGAATGCACGATTCTCCATATTTGCTTTTTTATAACTCTAATTAATGTGCCCATTAAATAGGCAACTGATAAACTATCACTTGGTAAATTAAATACACTCCCTTGTTTATATTTTAATTAATAAAAATTTATTGTATCAAGAATCATCAGACATAATATCTATAAAGATAGAGAGAGAGAGAGAGAGAATTGTAGATCATCTATTTAACTTAACATATTTATTTTCCAGCTTATATTATTCAATGCCGCTAAAAAGAATATAAAAAGATTAAATTCAACAATTATAAATAGAGGTTTGTCACAATATTCCCTCATCACTTTCTCATGCGAGTGATAAGACCTAAAGGCTTTGAAATTCAAATATTTATATTTTCTCTTTCATAGGAAAGAATAACATTAATTATTAATATAATTGTGAATTGTGGATTTCAAATTCTAAACTTTATAGTTTTAGAATTTTACTTATACTATGTACTTAAGTTTTTAAGTATTATCTTAATTCTTAAATTTGTACACATTGTATATATAATGTTAAATAATATATCTATATATAAATGTACCCATAAAAACCTCAATAAATGAATCTTCATATAGTACGTCTCAAATTATCGTACCGACCAAGTATACTGCCTCCGAATGAATACCCCTATAATTTAGTGAACAATATACTTGTACCCATACCCTACCTGCCAAAAATTGGGTAATATTGATATGAATAGGTTTCTCAACTTTCTTCCTCCTTCATCCATTTTCTCAATTGGGTAACATTGATATGAATAGGTTCTCAATTTTCTTCCTCTTTTATCCCTTTTCTCTAAACCCTCTAGACCATATTATGCATAAAACTTGTATCAAATCTAAACCTGATTATTTGATTTTAACTACTTTTTTCTGTCTCTACGTCCAAATTTGAACACTAACTCAAAACCAAGAATTGTACAGCGTAAACTCATCACAGATCACCAACCTAACCGGGCCTGACCTCAAATCTATCCAAATTTAGTTTCTTTCTCAAAAGATTTACTATTCATAGCTTATCACTGTTTATTATAGGTATCATTGATCAGCAGCAAAAAGACCATTTATGCCAATACACAAAATAACCTAGAAAAAAAAACATTACAATTAATCCCTGCCCGGGGGCAGGGGGGAGGGTGGAGGCAGTAGGCCCATGAAAAACAAGACATCATTTTGTTCCTACTCCTGTCCTTTTTGCAACATTGAAACTCCTAATTTCTCATGGAATCAAAGTATGCAACTTGAGCATCAAGCTTATGTTGTGGAGCGATTGAGGTGGGCAGAATAACCAAAATGCCAACCCGAATGAATAAACATTTCTTTTATTTTCTAATTCTTTTGTTTTGATCTACCAAAAATTACCATTACTTCCGTTATTATTGTTTTTTACTTTAAAGCGGTCAGGGTCCCATTAGCCCAACTTATTCAATTTGGAAGGTGAGGTTTTGGCAAAAATAACGGTTGGAGGAGCTGTATTGCAAAAAGGGTACAAACCAAAGGGTCTATTATGCATTTCAGTCGATAAATTTATATATTAACTAAAGAATAATTATAACACCCCCATGATCAACTTAACTGATAGATAAATGTTGTCCTCATAAAGGAGAATTCATTGTGATTAAACAACTGTTGTCCTCGCAAAGGAGAGTTCATTATCATTAAACAAAATACTAACATTTATATGACAAATAAGTGCTGCTTTGCGAACTCGACAAAACCTCCATGCATCACTCTTACATCTAACATTGAAAAACTGAAGCACTAAGCACACAGACAGTCACAAAACAAAACAAAAAAGACAAAAAGAGGGAATCTAATACCTCCAAGCTCCCATCATTCACAGCACAAACACTCTCAATAACACATACAAATAACAAGATAGAACTAGTATTATTAAAGACAACAATCAGCAGCATTTCATATCGAAACCAAATAACAAATCAAATATCAAAGCCACTAAAAAGTTAGTCAACTTTGAAAACGACCATCATCAATTTAAAGTCTACCCAGAAACTCCTAATTAGTTTAGGTTGTTAGGCACACACTATCACTCTCCACTCATTTCCTAACACTCGGCACAAAAAAAAAGACACCTTTTTAGAAATATCCCCCAAAGTATTTGGCGCAAGTACTACCAAAGTTTGAGTTTCAACAAATCGATAGAGGAAATGAACAGTACCAGAAGAAGTAAGTCTAGAGACGCTACCTCCCTCCATCCAGAGACAAAATCCTGACCGTTGATCAACTGACTCGCTGCTTCATAACCCTAGGGTTTGATTGATTATCACAAATTAACCAGAAATATCCAGCGGATCGAGAGATGAACTTCCCGGAAAATCGACGAGTGGAATTAGCCGGTAATAGTTTTTACTGGTAATTATATATAAATATATATATATATATATATATATATATATAATGTATAGATATACAGAGAGAACTTTATCCGTCTGTCTGTATACGAGCGTGTTGGCTCAGTTAGGCGCAGCACTCTTTTCTCACTTTTGGGAAGAGAGAAAATTGTGTGATTGCAGAAAGGGCGGGGGTATATATGTATTTTCATTTTATTTTTACGAATTGGAGGGATTTAAAACTAAACAGAAGGAAATACGCAACGTGTCGTGTTTTGATTGCTTAATGAAGAAGTAATGGCCAATAAGGTATAGGTAGAGTTTCAACCGAACGGAACGGTTCGGTTCGAGCTGATCGTTTAATCGAGTCGAATTCGCACAAGGTGTTCTTGTTCGATCGAACTTGTTCGCGAATCATATGGTTCGTTCGTCTGTGTTCGTGAATAGTTCGAGTTCGATTCGATTGTTCGAGTTCGATATAGGTTCGAGATGTTCGATTTCTTATATATATGTTCACTTTAAATTGTTTCTAAAATTCTACATATAAATAATTGGTTTATGTTATTTCATATTAAATTATAATGTTTGTCTTATCAATAATGGTTAAATTTGTAGTAAAAGATATTTGAATACTTAAACATCTTTTTGTGTTTTTAATAATTAATTATAAGTAAATATTTTTATTAAATAATTAATAAATAAAAATGTGTACTTCTTCACATCTAAATTTTAATTAAAATAATTTTAGTATTTTCATAAGAATTTTAACAATGATTGTTGGATTATTACAATTTACATCCCTAATAATTTAATAGATTATAAGTTATAATCCATGTCATAAATCACATAAATAAAATCACTAATCATCATGCAATGACAATTTGACATTAATTAAAAAAAATAATACAATACAATTGCTTACATTTATTAGAGTTATTAAAATTGTCAAATCAATATAGATAATAGAGAAATCAAGTCATCAAAGTATATTAGTGATAGTCATTGTACAATTAGTCAATTACTATTGTATATTAATGTCAACTATCAATTATATAATTAAAAATGTAAACTTAACTTTACCAATTTTTGAATTTTTTGAGTGTTACAGTCTTACATACTTGCGATATATTTGTGAGACAGAGAGAGAGAGTGATTGACTAACTTTGATTTATCATTTACGCAATTAAGTAATCATATATTCAGTGTAAAAACTAAATAGTTGTTGAGAAAAATCCAATTAAACAATATATCACAAACTCACAATACCGTTTGCATGAAATTAAAATGATATATTAATTTAAATTAGAATAAGCAATTTTAAAAAATAAAAATAAAAAAAAAATCTCTAAATAGCTTTGATCCTTTTATCTTAGAATCGTATATAGTTAATTTATTTAGTTTTAAACAATATAATTATGAAAATTATAAACTCTTTATAAAGTAATTATCAATATTTATTGTATTCAAAAGTTAATTATCACATCCCTTTTAAATTAAAAATATTTTCCATCGAGTTCGAAAATTCATACTTGACTTGATCAATTGATATTATTACTTATATTTCAGAACAGATGAAATATTTGGTACTAATACATTTAAAGGTTAACAATATTAGTGTATAAGTCTATTAGATATTAAATTAATCTAAATCAACTAAATTCACATTATTTTAAATCTTAGAATTTTATAATTTCATTATAAAAAATCTTAAATAAGACTCTTTTTATGAAATAGATAAAATATTATTCATTTATTATAAACTAATTATGTAATAAATTATAATATTGACCACTAGTCCACCACTACTAATATATATATATATATATATATATATATATATATATATATACATATATATCCTATTCCTAAATAATTTATAATAACAAAACTAATATTAGTTGTTAACTTTTAAGTTGTAAGTTCTAACTTTTCGGTAATCATTTTTTGGGATAAACGATGATGATAATATTTGGTCTAATTTTTTATTGAATTACTTAGAGTTAGAAAAGATATTTTTTGGTATTTATTTATCTGTTTTTAATTTGCTCCTGAGTTCTCAGTTTTGCTCAGTTCAGTGCATAAGTAAATGTTTGCGAACTTAATTTGTTCGATTATGTTCGCGAACAACTCGATTATGTTCGCGAACACCAATCGAACCGAACCCGTACATAACTTATAGTTCGACAGAGTTACTCGAACCTGTTTGAGTTCGAGTATAACGGTTCGAGTTCGAGAATGTTCGGTTCAGATCGTTTACAACTATAGGTTTAGGTGTTTGAAGTTTGATACACTAGACCCGTGTGGCTCAACTCACCTACCAACAAGTTGATCAGCCACATACAACCCTATTCTCAGTTCAACAATTTCACGGGCAATTACTATGGCCATAAAATGTTTGTTCAGTTATTAACATTTATATAGCGCAAGTATCCTAGACATAAAAACGTTTGTTCAGTTATTAGCATTTGTCAGTAATACTTGCGGCGCTGAATTTATAAATTAAATAAAATACATATAAAATAAGTTGATTTTAAACTAATAAAATTTTCAAGTGCATTTATCAATGGAACATCTTCGCATATTCAAATTTAAAAAAAGTCACAACTGCCATGTTTTTTACGATCTAGGAACTCCATGTTATTTAGTGTTACATTATGACCGTAAATAGTCACCTTGGTTATGTAGAACCATAGTAACACTATCCCTTTTACATTACACAAATTCAGATTTATTTCTGATAATTAATATATGAATATGTAAGTTCTACTTACATGTACATGCACTGGTGTTGATTGAATCATAAGAGACACTTTTGTATTAAGAGGTTATATCTTAACTATTCAACAAACCTCTTAATATAAATTTGTGAACAGTTAAAATACATAAAAAATGAGCCGTTAAAATGTATTAAGAAATAATTAAACACCAAAAACCTTATCATCTTTTGTACAAAACTATAGTCAGTTGTAGAGTCTTTAGAGACGCAAGTTGGTGGATGGTAATGAAGCTCCTCCCTGCACGTTTCAGATAAAAGTACAAACACACAAGTTTAAAACAGAAAAGAGGAGTGACTGTAAATTTCTTGAAGTGGTGGAACAGAAACCAATTAAACCAATATTATGAGCATATTTATCCAAAACTACTATAGGCAAAGGAAATAAAAAAATAGGAGAGCTATTTATATAAAGCTTTTCCATCCATATTCCAGATCGAAATTATAACTGCAATTGCTTTAGCTAAAATATTAAAGCTATGTTTGTTTGCAAAAATTACACTCGAGATAAAATTATTAATTCCAAGTGTCTTGTTTGTTTTTCAATTTGAACTTGAGACTATTAGTCCTCAAATTATAATCCTTATAAACAAACATGACCTAAGTCATCTTACAATTACTGTGCCTCGAAACATAGAGAAAACAGCTCGAAAAACTTGCATACGAGCAGACAAAGTAAATTTGGACCTTACGATCACCTATCCTTCCAATATAATTAAATAATGTACACTAAAATTAGTTTGCAAGAAAATATTTGTGCATCTAGGAAAGCGGTACGTGTAGTCTGCAAAATAATGTTTGAACATTCAAAACAATTGATTTCCACTGGTCATTAGGGGAACCGAGTCATAGACTTTCTGCAAACCATTTCTAGCAACACCGGCACATATTGCAATTCCGAAATTTGACAAGGCCTTCGCAGTATGGATCTGAACTTAAGACTGATGCGTGCACGACTCACAGCTATCACCAAACAAGGCATTATCCCTGATGAGATTCATAAAGCCAATATCAGAAATGGAAAACATCAACAATAATGAAGGTCAATTATTGTTTTCCTTTTCTTGGACATGCTCACAAAAAGTTCCAGTTCTTTGATTGATACACAAACGCACATTTTACTACATAGAGGGAAAATGGTAAATCACAAATATAAGTCTTGGGCCTAAGAAATACTTGCAAAAAGAAACTATAAATAAATAAAATTTCCCCAAGTATATATATATATACACACACACACACACACTCAATTGCCTTTTTAATTAGCAAAAAATAAACTTTTATTGGTCCAGGTCACTCTCACAATAACAGGGACAGAACCAGAAAACTTTCTTTGCGGATCAGAGAATACTGATGCGATATCAGCCATCCATCCTGATATATCTCAAAATTTCAAGTTACTTTAATACTAGTCCACATTCATTCATATAATTGATAATAAATTAGTTGCCAATCATATTTTGAGAAATGATTCAATGACATTGCATATAAACAAAAAAGTAAAATCATGGTACAACACTTTTTATTTAACGGTACCAATAGAAAGAAAACCACTTGGAGTAAAGAAGAAATATACTCCAAAAGTCGGAACATAAAAGGCTCAGTTTGGAATGGCTGGTATTTCTTTATCATTTCGTTTTTAACTTTTATAAATCAAGCATTCTAGTTTAGTATTAACTTTTTATTTTGCTACTTTAGATTATGAATCTGAGGTATTGACATAGAGTACATGGAAACTCGGTACTGCGGACCATCATCCTCCAAAACCTCTTTGATAAAAATATCTTAATCCATCATAACTATCATATTCATTTTAATTTTTTCTCTTTAAATTCATTATATATATATATATATATATATTATAAAGCGTCCAGCTTTTGATAACCGTCTTTGGTGATTTTGGTTCACAAACTAATGTTAAAAATAAAAAAATAGTTGTTGTGTCTTTTAATTACGGTTACATTTTATCCCATAATTTCTCTTATATATTTCAAACATTGAATTTACAGTTATAATATAATAACCAATTTAAAGATGCTTTTATTATGAACTACTTTTTTTATATTTTATTAAATCCATTTAAACGAATTTAACATTATTTTTTATAATAGTAATAGATATTATACACGCATAGCGTGTGTGCGGTGGCCTATATATATTAAACCAACTTATTCTAAGAATGCATTCTAATTCCAAAGAGGGCCTAACATTTCTAGTTGTGAGGTAAGAAAAGGAACTCTTTTTCTTAGAAAGTTATTAACAGACAGATCCAGTTATTGACAGGACTTCTCCAAAGTTCAAAACTAAGCCCAACTAACTTCTTCGTTGTGCAATACTAGCATACATAGACTTTTACACATGTATGATTGTACACCATATATTCATTAGATGTCTCTAATAAACCCACAAATTACATCGATATATGCAGATCTGTACTATCATAATTATGTAAGCCGAACACTCAAATCACTTCTTCGATATATGCTTAGTTTTTATTCTGTCTTCTTTATTATTTTTCTTCTCTTTTTTAGTGTTTTTAAAACGTGACAGTTGCAACAACGAGTACTTTGGTTCAGTCAACAAGCTTTTACTGTCAAGAGCTTGCCATAAGCCTAAAGGCTAAAGCTATATCAATTAGGATTTAGGTATCGCACAGGGTACTATTATTAAGGTCATTTCTGTATTAAACACTTACCCATAATCCAACCAGCAGCATCCATTAAAAGAGTTTTAAGCATTGAGTTAAATTTTATACATAGGCACTAAATTATTAGATAAAAACTCTAACAGTGAATAAGATAAAGATGGGTGCAAAGTTCGAAATATAAGTTTAACATACCCCAAAACTGTTGGGAATCTTTTGATCTAATTCTTCTTTTCCTGCAAAGTGATCATGCAGTACCTTGATAAATTATCTTAGCTTCAAGATAGTTCTAGAGTGCACTAGCACTATGCCAAAAAGAGCCCAGAGAAGGAAACCTAAATGATATTGAGATCGATAGTACCTGTAACTCATGACAAGAGTCTTCCAAATAAAATTCCACTGAATACAATAGCGCCAAACCACTTATTGGACACAAACCTAAAACAAGATAACTAAGTAAATACTACAGTACAAACGGAGGAAGAGTAAACATATACTTGAACCAACCTTAAGTCCAGAACAGAAATACTTGACATTAGGTTTTCTATTTTTTGTTTCCCCCCCTCCCTTTGGATAGGTAATACCAAAATATTGGAACCAACGACCATGAGGTTATTCCTCAAGGCCTCTGCCATTTCTCCCATTCCTTGGGGTCTAAAATATTTGACAGTAGGTAAATGAAAGCATAAACATTAGTGGAAATTCTAGCACTGATAAATTTTTGGAGTTATAATCGCCCTTTCAAAATCCATGGGCTATAATACAGGGTTACCAGGGCTAAAATACAGGGTTACCAGCTTGAATCAGATTATGTGATTCAAAAAATACAGGTGTTCTCTTAAATGAATTGCAAGTGCTATATCAAGATGCAACTCCAATGGAAAGTTTAAGTACAGGAAGGTGAAAAAACTGAAATAGCTATGGCATGGCAGGAAGCTAATGACAGTATAACACCATCAATTACGAGCTAAGCTTTTTACATTGAAACACTACTAAATGAAAGGTGTACATATTTGACCTAAGTCTATGAAACACAACTATAGACTTTGTAAACTCACTTTCTGTTACAATCGGCTCTGGATGATATGTCAACCGTCCAAATTTGCCATGCTAATTGGCCAGATGCAGCTGCCAGAAATACATAATATGGCCATCCTGCTCCATGAACCCAAGAGAGAGCGGGGCAGTTGTTATTGCAAGTAAGTTGATAAAATAATGAGGATGAAACAAAAGGCAAGTCTTACCAATATCAGCATTAAATCCACTAAGAGCAAGACTACTAATGCACACTATCCCAAACCCGCCAACCCACTCCTTTGTAGAATCCCCAACCAAAGAGAGCAGTAGATTTAACACCCACTTTCAAATCATCTTCCTTATCCTGGATACATATTAATGAACAGATAATAAGTAGCATTATAATAGCTGTTTTCCTTTGATAAAAAAAATTGAAATTGTTTTCGAAGAACAGAAAGTTTAAACCCTAGCACTATATATACGGACATAAAAAAGAAATACTTTTATCTTTCTCCTGATCTCCTCTCTCTCTCTCTCATACACACGCACACACAACACAACACAACGGACTGAATTCCAGTAGAATTCAATACACAAAAATAGAAGCTTCTATACCGTAGAACATATACAAAATTGTATATATTATCATATGTAAGAAGAATTAAAAAAATTAGAAATTAATCAAGATGTGCAGCTTACACCCATAAACTCCTAATATAAATAATGCTAAAGATGCATATCCTGGAAGCCCCAAAAGCACTATGAAAATTGGATACTTGAGATATTATAAACAAATGGTACACAAAATTGCGCTGTATCATTCATTGTATGTTAGAAAAATTAAGAAATTAAAAATTAATTGAGATGCATAGCTTCCGTTACCATTGCTAATATAAACAGTGCTAAGGAAACATTTCAAGGGAGCTCCAAAGCACTGTGAAAATGGGATACTAGAGATATTAGAAATAAATGGCACACAAAAATAAAGCTGTCATCCAAACAGGTCTATGACATATTAATATGTTCCCATGTGTTTGCTAGACTCTAGTACTCTAAACCAGGTTTGGATGTGGTTTATGAGCTTGAAACTTAACACTGCAGAATGTCTACTCACTACTGAGAGGTGTTTGATTACACAAATTCAGAGCAAGTAGCTACACATGCAAATTGTTACAGGCGCATGTTCCTTTTTATCCTATTATTCCTTGCTAAAAGGTGACCAC